>JADRCC010569075.1:0-12544 GCA_019843855.1 Hylomyscus alleni
TATGCTTATTTATGTCTCTTGGCTGGCCCCTCGTGATCCTTGCACTCTGGAGGCTGAGGCAGGAGGGTGACTAATTCAAGGACAACCTATGTTACACAGGAAGACCCTGTCTCAAAGAAAACAAACCAAACATCAACAAACCCACAACAAAAGTGAACAAAAGAATTAAAAAAGAAACGCTTATTGTTTCCATGTAAGTGATATGATTGAGGTGGATTCAGGGATGTCCAAGTAGTTTTCTTCCCTGTTAGCCTGTTTCACCCATCTAAAGGTTACCATCTGTCCTAAAGTCTAATCTCAAGTGGTAAAGGTTTATCCCTGTGTGCTGGCTCACCTGTAGAATCACGTAGTTAAATGTGTATCTCAGACCAGTCACGTAGTTAAATGTGTATCTCAGACCACTGTTTTCTATGGTATTTCATTCTAGGTAGCTTAGTCAGGACAGTGTTTCCTAAGGCTAGCAGCAGGGAGCTGTGAGTGGGAGCAAGAAAAATGAACTAGCCCAGGGCCTCTTGGTTCCACTGAAGTTTTAAATTCTACCATGCCTGCCTCCAAATGCTTGTGTTTGTGGCCAGTGAGGTCCTGGCTCTTTGCAACTGCAAACCCAGGTGGTAGGACATTGCTTTGTTTGGGTATTTTATTAGATCGTGGTTGACTGAGTGAAGGCTGGAAACAAAAGCTTCCCTGAGTATGGGTTCATGGCTGTCAAAGCCTTGAGACAATACCCGATGCTGAGGACCTAAATCACCTTCCAGCATGGAAGGGGAGTTGGGCAGCCAAGACAATGGATGGTGCATTCCAGTGGGAGAAATTACCCAGAACTATTATTGGAGAAGGAAGAGGCAGGGCTCTGAAGTCAAAGCTGGAATGGTTGGGGATGTGGGGGGTGGGGGATGCTTTGATCTGCTTGGAAAGCTAACCTCATTTCCAGAACTTCCTCTGGAGGCAGACTGCTCACCTTCCAGGAGAGGTCTCACGGGGCTTGCCAGAGGCTATGTAGTCATTGACCTTGCTCGGATGATGTGGGAGAACCAATTTAGTCAAATAACTAGTTAAACACATCGGCCCTGCTGAGAGGCAAAAGGCACTTGGTAGAGTCACATCACACCAGCTGTGTGGAACTAGACTCTAAATGACACAGTTTCCCACAGTCTCTCTCCAGCCTTTCACACAGTTGGTCACTCCTGGAGCTTATCTCTCTCCTAAGATGAGTCTCATTCAGGACTGGTGAAAGTAGGAGTACATTCTCAACTTCTGCGACTGTAATTTTCATTGACTCAGGGAACAGCTTGGCTGCCACATGCCGGACTCTGTGATTCTGTAGTCACCACATCTCATCCATCACATGGAAGGAGCTCTGGAGCTCAGCCACTCACAGGGTTCCTAACCTTCCAAAGTCCAGCTTTCACCCCCCTCAGCCCCCACCATGTGTGTGCCCACTTCTGTTTTGTATTAAGTTATTTGCTAGGTATCATGGGCTGCCTTGATCTTTGAATACTGCCTGGGAGGCTCAATATTTCCAGCCTTCTAGGGGCTGTTCAAGAAAAGGCAATAAAATAAATACAACAGTGTTAGAGGTAGTAGCTCAGAGATTGAATGCTTGCCTTGCCTGCTGGAGGCCTTGGCTTCCATCCCCTCTACTGCCAAAGAAAAGGAAAAAAAAAAAAGGCAGGAAAAAAAAGGACTTTGGGCCAGGTGGTGGTGGCGGCGCACACCTTTAGTCCCAGCGCTTGGGAGGCAGAGGCAGGCGGATTTCTGAGTTCGAGGCCAGCCTGGTCTACAGAGTGAGTTCCAGGACAGCCAGGGCTATACAGAGAAACCCTGTCTCGAAAAAAACAAAAAAAACAAAACAAAAACAAAAACAAAAGAACTTTGGGCAAAGCCTCAGATAATGAGAAATGATTTTTGGAGAGGAGTTTGGAAGGTTTCTCTGGAAACAATGTTATTTCCTTTACAGTCTCAGCCCCTCCCTAGATGGTGGAGGCAGCTTGTGTCTGGGCAGCTGGTACCCAGGACCGGGACCACAGCGATTTCCCATGTCTCTCTCACTTTCCTTTCAGTATTCAAGGAGAAGCCCAAATACCCGCCCAGCAGGGCCCAGTCTCTGAGCTATGCCTTGGCGACCACTGATGCCTCCTACTTAAGTTCCATCGTCCGGCTCTTCAAAAACCTCAACTTCGTGCTGCTGGTTATCACCTATGGTAAGGCATACAGGGGTCCAGGGATGCCCGGACCTAGCCTAATGTGTCTGTGTTCCGTTCTCTTCCCGAGTCCCAAATGTGCCCAACGAGCTGTTTAGGTTGACCTTGGAGGCCTCTGCACATGTTGAAAGATCCATTCTAGAAAAGCTATTCCCTTCCTTGCAGGTTCTGACAAATGCTTGTTGATCTTGGGATCATGGCTATACAGCAGTTGTGGACGATCTTCCCTCTCTCGATAGCTTCTTAATGCTTAGGATTTAAAATAAAACCTCCAGCTCTCTGCTACACTAGAGAATTCAGCCAGTGAATTGTGATTGCTGCCTAATTTAATTTTTTTACTTATTTATTTTACATTCTGCTCACTGTTCCCCCTCTCAGTGGTCACCCTCTCCCACAATCCTTTCCCATTTCCCCATCCCTTCTCCTCTGACCAGGTGGGGACCCCCTGGGTATACCCCCCAAACCTGACACTTGAAGTCTCTGCGAGGCTAGGTACTTCCTCTCCCACTGAGTCCAGACAAGGCAGTCCCACTAGTAGAACATATCCCATGTCAACAGCTTTTGGGATAGCCCCCACTCCAGTTGTTCTGGACCCACATGAAGACCAAGCTGCACCACTGCTGCATATGAGCAGGGAGGCCTAGGTCCAGCCTGTGTATGTTCTTTGGTTGGTGGTTCCGACTCTGAGAGCCCCAAGGGTCCAGGTTAGTTGACTCTGCTGGTCTTCTTGTGGAGTTCCTATCCTCTTCAGGGTCCACAGGGATTACTGCCTCTGTGTTCCTCCACGGTAAAAAGTGGGTGTTCCAGGAGTGATGGATGAATGAATGAGTGAGCGAATGAATTAATCTGTAAATCAGTCTTGCCCTACAACTTACCCCCTCCAACCGATTCTCTCTCATCTTATAACATCAATGCCTTTTTTATTTTATGTGCTTGAATGCAACCCAGCATTTTCATTTTCATAGCCTTTGATATGATAAATTTTAACCTTCAGACTGGTGTGTGGCCTTGCCTACCAACACTGATTTAGGTGTCTTCTTTTCGATTTTTAATCAGAACTAAGATCAAAGAGCATTAAGAACAAGGTCATAGCCAGGCTGGTGGTAGCACATGCTTTCAGTCCCAGCACTTGCATGGCAGAGGCAGGCAGATCTCTGAGTTTGAGGCTAACCTGGTCTACAGAGTGAGTTCCAGGACAGCCAGAGCTACATAGAGAAATCTTGTCTCAAAACAAAACAAAACAAAAGAACAAGCCCGTAGTATTCAAAATACCTGTCCTTTAGATGGATTCCAGTGTAATAAATGGTCACTGTTGGTTCAAGAAGTTGTAGATCTACTCAAGTGCAGTGCTTCACAGCCTACACTTGACCATTTAACCACTGGATGAAGTTAAAAGTAAATCAAGTATATACCACACTCAGTAAGCTGTGAAACAAAGACATAGAGTTGGTTTGACAAGACAAACTAAAGTGAGATTCTTTTGGCCCTGTTTTCTGTGGGTTACACACATCATTGCTTCACAACACCACTGTCATCTGGTGTGAGTTAAATTCTACTGTATCCATGTGAAAGCTATACTGCAAGTATCCCCATTTAACAGAAGAAGAATCGGAAACTCAGAGAGACTAGGTACTTAGACTAAAGGTCATATGCCACATGTGGCAGAGCCAGAATCCAAACACATTTGTTAAACTTGAAAGCCTGCATTTTCTCACTTGTTACATAACCCAAGTTTGGACAAAGCCTCATGTGAGCCTCCTGTGTCAGCCTCCTCAGTAGCTGGGACTACAGGCGTGTGCCTTCACGCCCAACTCCAAAGCCAGCATTTCCTTGCATATTTCACAGTTGCCCATATATTTCCTTCCAGAGCTGTGCTTAAAACTGCATCCTAAGGTGGCTGAAGAGATGGCTTAGCAGTTAAGAGACACTTTTTTTGAGGACCTGGGTTCAATTCCCAGCACCCACATAGTGGCTCATAACCGTCTGTAACTCCAACCCTAAGGGATCTGGCGCCTCTTCACCAGATCCAGGCATGTGCATGTTGCAGACATACTCTTAGATAAAACACCCACATACATAAAACAATAAGTAATTAAAAATTAAACAACAGTATACTAGGTTTCTCAGTGCCCTTTATCTCCAAATCCTCCCACGTTGAGTGAGGTACTAGGTAAGAGACTGCTATTCTTCCGGAGAAGCACTATAGTTTTGCCGGTTCTAAGTATCCCTCTGAATTCATCCCCAGGATAGACTCCAACCTCTAGACATGCCCAACTAAAGCAGTTATGAGCTGCTTATTACTGTGCAGAATACAAGCATAGGTGTGACCAAGCACTTGTCTAGGAGATGTACGGGGCGGGGGTGAGGTGGGGAGGGGCATTAGGCTCCAGATCAATGGTCCTTAACCTCCCCTCCATAGTGCCATGACTCTTAATACAGTTCTTCGTGTTGTGGTGACTCCCATCCATAAAATTATTTCTCTGGTACTTCATAACTGTAATTTTGCTAGGGTTAAGAATCATAATGGAGCTGGGCAGTGGCGGTGCACACCTTTAATCTCAGCACTTGGGAGGCAGAGGCAGGCAGATTTCTGAGTTTGAGGCCAGCCTGGTCTACAGAGTGAGTTCCAGGACAGCCAGGGCTATACAGAGAAACTCTGTCTTGAAAAACAAAAAAACAAAAACAACAACAACAAAAGAATCATAATGTAAATATCTGTTTTCTGACAGTGTTAGGAGACCCCTGTGAAAAGGTCATTCGATCCCCAAAGGGGTTGTGACCCATAAGTTGAGAACAGCTGCTATAGACAGACTATGAAACTGGATGCCTATTGCTGGCTTCCCTTCAGGCCCAGGCTTCCATGACTCTGAGGACTCTTACTTTGCTCCCTGTCTTGATTGTGTTCGTCTTTTGTCTGTTAACATTATTCTTCTCTTGTGGCTCTGGGAGACATAAATGCTTACATGTTTTCTGTGGCTGAAGCTGATTCTAGTGGTCCCTGCTAGACAATGGTGCCTTGTAGAGCTGTGGCCCTCAGTGCTGGAGGCTGTGGGTGGCAGGGTCAGGTCACTGAGCTATGAAAGCAGGAAATAAACTAAATGCATTGAGGATGTTAGTCTTGGTTATTGGGGAGTGTGGGGTGGGTAGCTCTGGGTCATGCTGGGGTACAAGCAACTCCTCCTGTTTCTTATATGTTTGGCAGCTTGTGTTCCTGTACTTTAGTCAGAATTATAAGTCTACCAGACACTGGGCACACCTCCTGATATAGGTGGTAAAATGATAATTCAGGAAATCAATAGGAAAGTCTTTTAAATGTAATCTATTAGTTCTTTTTTTTTTTTTTTTTAAGGTTGGGTCTTGTGACTCCTAGATTGGCCTAGAGTGACCTGGGGACCACCTGGAACTTGTATGACCCAAGTGTCATGATTACAGATGTGTGCCATCACATCTGCTTTATGTGGTGATGAGGATCAATAGTAGGACTTAGTTCATGGTAGGCAAGCACTCTGACAGCCCGAGGGAAGTGCTCCTACATGGTGAGAAGGATCTTGGAAAGTCTATAGTAGCAGCAAGGATGCTGGGCTGTGGTGGGGTGCCAGTCATTCTCCTCCCCCAGGACTGCTGGTGCTGCTTGTCACATTGTAGGCAGTGTTTAATCAAGAAAAAATGATTGAGTAGCAGTAAGAACAATGGCCTTTGTGTCACCAAAACAATGCAGGAACTTGTCGGAATCTGCTCTCTTATGGGCTCTCTGTAGAGACTGTCAGCCATGTTGAAAGGCTTTAAGCTCTCTATCCTAATGCCAAGCTTGCCGGCAGGTGTGTGCTAGATCACTGTCCCGGGTGTCTGACATCTGGTCTGGGAGCCTCTGCTTGAGATCCCCCTTTCTCTTGGGGTTCTCCTGTCTTACCCTTATTCTAACTTGTGGGAGGGACCAAGGCAGAGACCCTTGCCTGGTAAGTGCCTGTAAGATCCTTGCTTACAAGGAGTTTAACAAATACAATGACATATGCGAATACCACCATGAAATCCATTACTTTGTAATTAATTAATTAATTAATTAATTAATTTTGGATTTTTTTTGAGACAGGGTCTCTCTGTGACGCTTTGGCTGTCCAAGAACTCACGCTGTAGACAGGCTAGCCTCAGACTCAGATTTGCCTGCCTCTGCCTCTCAGTGCTGGGATTAAAACTGTATACCACCTCCAATCAGTGTGATTCATTTTTTTAATTAAAAAAAAAGTATTGATGCGGTTAAAGGATGGCCCAGTGGCTAAAAGCACTCATTGCTTTTGCAGAGGACCTGGGTTTGGTTCCCAGCTCTCACATAGTGGCTCACAGCCATCATTTATAACTCTAGTTCCAGGGGATCCAATGCCTTCTTCAGATCTCTGAGGACACCAGGCATGCGTATAGTGCACATACATACATTCAGGCAAAAAACACAGATTATAAAAATAATTTTTTGTTGTTTTGCTTTTCAAGACAGGGTTTCTCTATGTAGCCCTGAATGTCCTGCAACTTGCTTTGTAGACCAACCTGGCCTTGAACTCAGAGATCCACCTACCTCTGCCTTCTAATTGCTAGAATTAAGGGCATGTGCCACCATGCTCAGCTAAAAATAAAATTTAAAGATGGAGGAGCAGGAGAAAGGGGCTGGGTGTGGGAGTACATAACTCTAATTCCAGCACCCTTTTAAAAAATATAACTTTCAAAGATTTATGTTTGTATCGTATGTATATGAATGCTTTGACTGAATGTATACCTGTGTACCACACATGTGCCTGTTGAATTGGCTGGAACTGGGGTTAAGGATTGTGAGCATGCTTCTAAGAGGAATATTGAGGCTCTGGTCCCTTTCGGTCTTTTTTTGCTTCCTGGCTGTCATGAGAAGAGGATCTTTGCTCCACTGCAGATTTCCCATAGTGCTGGGCACTGCTGGTCACAAGCCCAAAGCAGTGGGGTCAACTCTGAAACCCTGAACCCAAAAGAAACATTTCTCCCCTAGAAGCTCACTCTCCCAGGTACTGTGCCATAGGGATACAAAGCCAGCCAGTCAGCACAGCAAGCTACCTCAAAGAGAGAATCCAGTGGTGTACTTGATTAGAAGTCTGGTTGTCTGTGCTTCTCTTCTGGGATTCAGATGCAGGCAACAGAGATGGAGGCCTGCCTTTTGTAAACATTTCAGGCAATTCTGACTTGCCTCATATTTGGGAAGTTCTGAAGTAGCTGTGGGTAAGGGGTGGTCTTATGGTCTTGGGGCTCCTTATCTTCCATGTGAACCCCACCACCTCCACCTAGGAGTCTTGGTCTGGTCTTTCAGCCTTTGTATTCCTTTTTTTTTTTTTGTTTTTGTTTTTTTTGTTTTTGTTTTTTTTCGAGACAGGGTTTCTCTGTGTAGCCCTGGCTGTCCCGGACTCACTCTGTAGACCAGGCTGGCCTCGAACTCAGAAATCTGCCTGCCTCTGCCTCCCAAGTGCTGGAACTAAAGGCGTGTGCCACCACGCCCGGCCAGCCTTTGTATTCCTAAAGTCAAACATCTAATGTGTTTTCTCTTCTCTTCTCTTCTCTTCTCTTCTCTTCTCTTCTCTTCTCTTCTCTTCTCTTCTCTTCTCTTCTCTTCTCTTCTCTTCTCTTCTCTTCGTTAAAATTCATGTTCTCAAGTCCCTTTCTAGAAAATTCTGATGTAAAAGAACTCATTTTGAACTTTTGAGTGGTCCTTGAAATAGTTTTTGTTGGGGGAGGGGACTGGCCTCAAAAAAAGGAAAGGGACTCCCAGTGATAGCTGTCACATCTGCTCTTTTCCTTAGGACCTGCCCATTCCAAATGTGCCTTGCAGTGTGGCAGGTTCCCAGGGTGCACACACTGCCTCTACACTGAGCTGATAGGGGTTTTTCATGCAGTAGTGATCGCAAATCCCTGGATTTGTGGAGGAGGTGCCACGCCCTCAGGGCATGGCATTTCATCCCCACTCTTCCCGCTCTGGGTGTGAGGGGCTCCACCTTTTGGACTGCATATAAGAGTGGACTCATGTTGTCTGACCTGTCTGGCAACGTTGGAAGATACCGGAAGGGACACCTAAGGATTAGCTTGAGAATCATTGCTAACTCCTCTGGGGGAAGTGTGTACAGTATGGGAAAGACAGCCAGCTTTCCAGGACGTGCCTCTGCTTCCTGTCCTTCACCTTTTCCATGGCTGTGGAGCTGGACACAGGGAGAGGCTATCGATAAACCACTCTAAGTTAGTATTTCCAACTTCAGTAGTGTTAGAATCACCTAGGTTTGCTCACACACACAGATAATGGGAGCTCATTCCCAGAGCCCTGGTTGGAGTGGGTCTGGAGCGGGGTTGGATACATACCAATTGACACAGGGCTGCTAACTCACGGATCCCAAGCTCAGCTTTAGCGTCCTAGGCCAGGGTTCTTAGGACTCTTTCCACACAGAAATGCTAACACTGAAGTGTTCTCCTTCCCGCCCCCTTCAGTTGGACAGTATCTGTTTCCTTGGATTCTGCCCATCTTGACATCCCAGCTGGAGACCCAAGCTGAGAACAGCTGTTTCACCTAAAGCCAAAGTTCACTTAGCTGTGGCAGGGTCATCCCAGGCCCGGAGGCAGATGAATGAGCAGGAAGGGTGGGAAGAGAACAGGGTGAGAAGAGAAGAAGCAGGGTGCTGGTTTGTTTTTCTTTTCCCTGTTTCCTCTCACATTCCAACTCACCCCACTTTTCAGGATCTTTTCCCCTGATGATTCTCTTGATTCAGAAATGGAATTCTAAGTGTCTGGGTGTGTGGTTGAAATCGGTTGGGTTTGCCTTCTAGTAAGATGCTGATCGAACGCCAGCTAAACACCCCTTTATAGATTTATTATTTGTGGGGTTATGTGCACGTGTGCCCACGTGTGTCACTGTACACTTGTGGAGGTCAGAGGACAACTTGCAGGAGTAGATATTCTCCTTCTACCATGTGGGTCCTGGGGGGTAGAACTTGGGTCCTCAGACACGGTAGCAGGTACTTTTTTACACACTGAGTCATCTCTCTGGTCCTCTGTAGAATGTTTTCTTATGTGACAATCACTAGTTGTGATAACTTTAGGTAACACTCGGCATTTGTTGGACCACTTAGGCCTGTCTTGGGGAAGCTACAATGACTCAACCTTTTGCATCTGTGGGGTGGCCGGCTGAGAGAGGCTGGGATGGGAAGAAACAATGATTAATGAACGTCAAGGGCTCTGGAGACAACAGGGGTAACTTCAGACCCTGTGTGCTTGCAGAGGTGCGGATGAAAGTCCTTATCTATTTTGTGTGAGAATCTGGCCTTCACTTTGTATCTTGTTTCCTTGGGAACCTGATATAAGGAGCATACCAACTGCATTTCAACTGTTCCTTATGATAAAAAAATTGACCTGTGATTAAAAATGAAGATCTAGTCATATCTGGCCCCAGGCCATTCAGTGTGTCCTTGAGGACAGGGACTCTTTCCACTGGTCCATCCTTTATGGGGACCTTGGAAAGTATGGCTAGAGAGTTGTGCTCCAGGGAGGTGTTCCACCAGAGAGATTATTGTACTCAACTTTCATTGCTCCTTAGCCAAAACCTTGAGGCCCAAGGGAAACAGCATCTAGACACCTCTGTGATCTGAGGCTCTGTGAAGATGAGCTCTCAAGACAGCTCTCCTGTGAGCTGTGTGTCCTGTCCTATACCCCTTTCCACAAATTGAAGTGTGCTTGTGGGTAGTCTTGTGAGCCTCAAAACAAAAACATAGACAACTAACAAACCCAACCAACCAACCACCACCACCAACAAAAAAACCCTAGTCCCCTAGTCCCCTTTATGGAGACCTGTTTAGGCTTGTTTTTTGTTTGTTTTGTTTTATTTTGTTTGGATAGGAGCTTACGGGGCTGGCCTTCTTACTCATGATCCTCCTGCCTCAGTCTGTAAAATGCTAGGATTATGTGGGATATGACTCCCAGTATGTATCACTCAGTTTTGCACTTGCTCTTTAACTGTGTACATTTTCCTCATCTGTAGAATGGGGATGCTAACGCTATTAACGTCAAGGGAAATTATAAAGTTTGGTAAGGTCCTTAGAACAGAGTCAGTGCCTATGTATGTGAGGCTGTCATCGCCTGCATTATCTTCATCATCCTCATTATCATCGCCGTTATCCCTGAAGGAACGCCAGGAGGCCCTTTCTTCTTTAGGCCAGTTCCTGTCTCAGCATAGTTACTAATTCATTATGTGGCTTTGGGCAAATCACCTTATTATCTACATTCTTTCTTTGTTTCCTTCCTTCCTTTCTGTATGTGTTTATATATGCATATGTGCTTATACATAATATGTATGTACATGTAACATGTTCATATGCTAAATGCTTCTCTATAAATGTGTATATATATATATGTGTGTGTGTGTGTGTGTGTGTGTGTGTATGTATGTGTGTGTTCATGTGAGTGTGTGCCTGTATAGAGGCTAGAGGTTAACATTAAGTGTCTTCCTAAGTCACTGCCTTTTTTGTACTTTGAAAATTTAACATATTTATGTAATACATTTTGATTATACGTATCTGCCCCTCCCTCCAATTCATCATAGTGTCCCCCACTCTCCCTCCTAATTTACCTTACTCTTTTGAAGCATAGGCTCTGACTGAAACCTGGAGCTCATCAGTTTTGCTGGATGGCCAGTGAGCACCAGGACCCACTTGTCTCTGCCCTTTCCCAAAGCTCAGTGGTTACATACTCCTGGCTCTGTGCCTGTAATCCAGGGATCCTAACTCAGGTCTTTATGCTTTAACTGCAGAGACTTTACCAACTGAGCCTCCTCCCCAGTCCTCCCCAACAGAACTTCTAGGTTCTCTGTTGAATGATCTGATGGAGTAGGACATCAACTAAACGCTCATTTGGATGTGGTTTAATCTCATACAATAGACCTATAGGAGTGGAGAGGGGAGAGAAACAGCCAGCAGGTGGAAGGGTGCCAAGGCTCCAAGGTCTGGATGCTCAAAGAGGAAGTAGGTTCATCAGGAGAGGTTGGAGAACGCCCACCACTGTTTGAACCCCTCAGGTCTAGACAAAGCTGAAAGGAGGACCAGGAATGGTTCTGGCCAGAGTAGTCCTGCACACAGTCATTCCCAAGGCAGGCTAAATGGATCGGGTGTAATGGTATGTGGCTAAGAAAGGCCTATGAAGGCTACTCTGAATTGTTTTCAGGCATTTATTTCAGAAGAACCAGAGAGTCGCCTCATATATCCCTGAATTTTTCTCCTCTGAGGACATCAAACAGAGTGGTAGTGGGGATGGAGATTTCTTCTCTCACTAGAGGATTTTTCCCAGAATGACTGCCAGGCGGAGGGAGATGTTGGCCTGTGGTCTGGGCAGATCCTAATGTGTTCATCCTTCCTCCTTCAGGTCTGAATGCTGGTGCTTTCTATGCCTTATCCACTCTGCTGAATCGCATGGTGATCTTGCACTTCCCGGTAAGGCAGATTCCCAAGTGTGACGGGCAGAGAGATACTGTCTAAGTCTGTCTCCACAGAGGCTGGGTAGCAGTCCACTCTTGGTTCTAGATAGTTCTAGGTAGCCTCCGATGGAGGTGTGCTTATAGGATTTGGAGGTAGATGGCCCTGGGTCTCAATATATATATTTTGGTGGTTTTAAACCACCAAACTGTGACATCACAGTAAACTATGTCATAATATTACAAGCTTGTTATCATCTTACATTTTTCTCTTTTCAGCAAAAGACATATAACTACTCTTCTCTGTCTCTGTCTGTCTGTCTGTCTGTCTCTCTGCCTCTCTCTCTTTCTCCCTTTGAGGCAGAGTTCCATCATACAGCCTTGGGTAGCCTGAAACTTACAGAGACCTGCCTGCCTCTGCCTCCTGAGTGCTAGGACTAAAGGCATGTACCACTTTGCCCAACTACAATTATCTCTTGTAATTTTTTGTTGTTGTTGTTGTTTTGTTTTTTTAAGAGTAGAGTATAAGAGCTAGAGAGATGTAAGAACACTAGCTACTCTCCCAGGGGACCTGGGTTCAGAACTCAGAACCCACATGATGGTTCGCAACCACCTGTAACTTCAGTTCCAGGGGATTAGAAACCTTCTAGTGGCCTCTTGAAACCACTGGGCATGGATGTGGTATATCTGCATACATGTAGGCAAAATACCCAGACATAGGGCTAGAGAGATGGCTCAGTGGTTAAGTGCACTGACTGCTCTTCCCAAGGTCCTGAGTTCAAATCCCAGCAACCACATGGTGGCTCACAACCATCTGTAATCAGATCTGATGCCCTCTTCTGGTGTGTCTAAAAAGAGCTATGTACTCACATTAAATAAATAAATATTT
>JADRCC010569076.1:0-13040 GCA_019843855.1 Hylomyscus alleni
AGGCTGAGCAGTTGCTGTGGTCCTCCCTGACGTGGAGAACCAGGGCCCAGCTGAACCGGGTGTCTTTCATTTGACATCCTTTAATGCTTCTAATCCTGCACTGAGTGTATGCCCGTAATGCAATTCCATTAGAGAACTCCATGTCCTTCATCCCAGCAAGGTACACTTTGCTCTAACTCTGGCCATCTTGCAATCCTACTAATAGCCTTTTTACTGTAGGGGAGATCGTCTATAGCAGCATCTAAAAGTGCCCATCCATCTGATACCTCCCTAGCAAGGGCAAATGGGGGCCTAAGAGAAGGACAAACGCATTGGTCTCCCACTATAATTGCAGTTAAGTAAAGGAACTGGTCACCAGCAGAATCGCCAGGCCTTTCATGCTGAACTACGTGACTCCACACTCTACTCTCCTTACCATTGCAGATCCTGGACATAGGTGCAAAGCTAAGTGCTCTATATGCTCAGGACATTTGTGAACTGGATAGAGGGCATTTCATCATTAACATTGACACGAATCACCATCTGAAGTTTAAAGAGAGAGCAGAGCAGAACCACATAGTGTCGAAAGGTACTTTTTATAATTTCTCTTTTTCAGCAGTGAGCCTGGTGCTCTGTGAGGATGGATTTTCATCTCAAACCAGAATGTGGCTTCTTTAATTGTTTTTTTCAATATGTGTTCCTTTCTGCATGTCTCATCTTACATAGTTCAAGAGAAAGCTTCCTGCCAAAAGACAATGGGTTAAAATTCACTTGAGTTCCTTTAGTTTCTTTTAGGTAAAGGACTATTTATTGCCTGTGTTCACGGAGGGATAGCCTCCTCTGGTCCTCACAGGTGGATAAGGTCTTGTTTATACTGCTTAGAGTAGAATCCATACTGCTATTTCCATGGAAGTAACACAGACATGACAAACACCTTTGACCTTTGTATTGGTCAACTCTCCTCTGAATCGCCACTGTGCCTCCTGTCTACATTCTAGACTAGCTGATCTCCTTGAGGCAGCTGTTACAGTCTGACTTCGCTGTGAGTAGACTGATCCTGTGCTTCAACTCTTCCTGCACTAGCTCTTCCCACCGCACTCTTCCTGGAACAAACAGTACAAGGTACAAATGGATGATGGTTGGGGTACTAGAATGAAACACTATGTCCAGAACAAGGATTTCAAAGTAGGATCAGTTCCTAGGAACACATCATTGTCTTAGAATAACCCTGTCGCTTTATGCCGATGTCTTTGTGTCTAAGGCTGAGATTCCCCTATTTGGAACTCAGTCCCAGTGAAACACGAATATTACACCATGTAATATGTGTCTTTGACCTGAATAGTCAGATCCATTTCATATTCTGTGGGGACTGGGGAGACACAGGACACTATCTCATGCCCTCCCTATGACAAGTTTTTTTTTTTTTTTTTTTTTTTTTTCTGTGTGGCTGGCCACTCTGTAGCTGGGGCCATGAAGTATCCTTATATAAGGATGCTTTTCATACTCAGTGTCAGATGACATGGTGTAGAGGTTCATGACCTGGATATCTCCCACTGCCCTCTCATTTTATCCTGCCAGTCAAAGGAACAAGATTCAAGTTCTTACCCTCTTCACTGTGTCCTCATGTCCTGTCCGTTCTCCACACTTAAGACTACTTCTTCTCCATGCATGGTTTTACTTGCTTCTGAGGCAGAGTAGCAACTACTAAAGTGAGTGTGGCATCTACCTAATAAACAAGAGAGAAGCTAGAAACTAGTTTTCTGATATCAAGCCCCTGTTTCTAAGACAGTTAAATTCCCTTTCACTGAAAGATGTAATTTGAAACCAAAGATGAACAGTAAATGCCTTGGCACAGCTTGAGGGATCCAATGTCTGAAGTCTGTTCCTTTCATGAACTATGGGAAGATGACCCTCAAAGCATGGCAATTCTTAAGCTTAACATAGACACACTGATTTATTTAAGTACCAAATGTGGAATGCATATATTAAAACATATGGAAGAAAATTAATGTTGTTACTATTGAATAACAACACTCTCACCACAATAAAATATCTGAAATAATCTAATTACACCGAGAAAAGGTATATTTCTAAAAGCTCATGGCTTTGGAAGTTCCAGTCCAAGATCCAAGAGCCACATTATTTTGGGCCTCTGGTGTATATGTGGGATGAGGCAGCTGGGTAGCACATGCTGGAAAATACTGCTCACCCCAGGTCAGGTAAACAAAAAGAAAAGAGGGAGACGTCAGGGTGCCTCTGTTGGGGGAACACTTGTAGTTACTAAAGGCCCCTCATGATAAATGTCCCCTGCAGAGTAAGCCCAGGTTGGCTTTCTTCCTGGAATGGGGTCTTGTAATTTTTTGTAACCTGTGAATGTATTAGGTTTATCAGTTGACCTAAAGCTTTCATATATACATACACTTAGGGAGGGGGGGACTTTCCATATCCAAATTATGGTCATTGCTAAGACATGGAGGTAGGAAAAACTTTCTGAAATTAGATCATCATATCAAGCCCCAAGGGGAGTTAGTTATGGTAGATCTTGAGACTCAAAAGCATGAACTGCTTTGTACTTCACTACAACCAAAGTAGAAAGACAATGGATGTTCTGTCATATTCCTCTTGGGATTTGGAGATAGGGGACCCATGGGAACAGTGTTTGAACAATGTCTGAGAACTTGAGAGATTTGCAAAAGCTCTCATCGGACTTTAGAAGGTGGCCATGCTGGTATGAAGCTATGCTTTTCTGTTGAATAGACACAGGTTTGCCTTCTTGCTGGAATAGGGTTTTGTAGCTTTTTTAACCTGTGAATTTATTAGATTTACCAGTTGACTGGAAGCTTTAAAATGACTATTCCTAGGAATTGCTCCCAAACAGCTGTGTCCCATACCACAACCAAGACAACATATGTGGTTGCCCCAGGTTAATGGAGGACCACAATTCTTATACTTGGAAGCTTGTAGTAGGAGCTCAAAGCAGGACCCAACAAATGGCATGGTTGTAAAAAGTCACAGGAAGCATTTCACAGTGGGAGACCATTACCAGATTACTTTTGTGACAGTTACTTAAAACTTTCCTGGCTTTTGATGTTGCTAACAGCCCTTCTGTCCTCCACTTCTAACAGGAGAGGTGTCAGAAACTGCGACTAAGGAACTGGCATGTAGAGAAGAGCTAGAGGGGAGGTCAGGAAAGTAAGATGAATGGTGCAAAAAATGAACTTCCCATTATAAACAGAGAGGTTATCAGTGGATGTCAAATAACAGGATAAACAAACAGACAAGCCACGCCAATTCACAAAATGATTGTTAGAAAACATGGAAAATGGAAGAAGTAAAATATTGGGGAATAAAGTTAACAGAAAGAAAAGCTGAGGGTGGTTCTCAGGAAATGGATCCTCAGACAAGATTTCAAGAGCTCATGTACATTTTGGAAAAGAAAAGAGACAGAGGGAGAAAGGAAAGAGGCACAAGGAAGGGACAACAGTTGATGAGGTGTATCAGAGTGAGCACACAACCGCTATGCTCCACTGGAATCCAGAAACCCAGGACCAAGGTGGGACCATGGAGTCAGAGTTATCCTACCCAACAGCCATACCTACTCTCCAGAGTCATTGGCTAGGGATGCTTCAGGGCAAGTTCCTTTCTCATTAATTCCTCCCTAGATTTTGGCCCTGTAGACCAGAGAAAGCCCTCAAGCAGAGAAACACAGGCACTGACAATTGTCTTGGGAACATTTTGAGTTAAAAATAAGGAGAGAGAAATGGGCACAGAGAAAGAAGCCTGCCACGGAGGCATGCCCATGGACTTTTACAATAAATTAATATCCTCAGAAAGATGCAAGGAGAAATTGCATTCACTCACTTGTGAAAAAAAATCAAATAGAGGATTTGGAAATAGCAGACAAAGGCACAAATGAACAGTAAATTAGTGCAAAATTAAATTGAAGAACTCTCCCAGAGAATAATGGAAATGCATGGAGGGTTAGAAAGCATGAAATGAAAGCTGAGGTATAAAGCCTGGGTCCAAAGTTCTATTCTCTATGGCTTCCAGAAGAGAATAGAGAAGGAAAACAAGAAAAGAGAAGGTGCTGAAATAAGCCAAACTCATAGACCTGTCAACAAGAATAAGATTATAAACACCTAGACCTAAAAGTTTCTTACTGGGAGATTTTAATCAGAGCTCTGGAGAGAAATACCATATGATGAAGGAAAAAATTAAGTTAGCAAAGAAAGTTCATCTATGCTTTATTTACAATATTGTAGCAACTATATGTTTGGAAACTAAGGGAACAGATCTTCAACTATCTCACAGCTTCAAAGTAATAGAGGTGTCTTGCCTGTTGGCTAACCTCCAAGCATTGTCAGGTAGCTGGAGATCAAAAATCAGCAATAGTCTTCTCCATGCTATGACACCAACATGCTAGACTAGAGATGCTTGATGATACAGTAGTGTTGTGGAGTAACCAGTTGGTTTCTGACTGGATCTGAGGCTCACTCAACAGGAAGGAATTTACACCTGGCATGATGTGCCTGGTCAAACATCCCAGATAGGGAGGTTAAAGGAACTATGGGTGAATTCATTGTTTTTGTCTTGCTAATTGTACGTGTTGTCAAGCTGCCTGATAATTATTTGTGCTTATACATCAGTGCTGTCTTGGCATTGATCAGAGAAGTTTCTATTTGGATTAAGACGCAGTAAAGGCAGAAGCTAATGGCTAAATGAGGTGTTGAAAGTGACTGTGGATTGTTCAGCATTAAACAAGACACCCATATCACCTTCTCCAAACCTCAGGGAATATCACAGAAGGCTGAAAGAGTCTAAGAGCTGAATAATAAGGAGAGCCATGGAACACTTTGTTATGTGCATGTTACGGTATGACACTCATGAACCTACAACAGTTATGGCTGCTTACATAAAAGCCACACGAGACAGAGTAACAGTAAACATCCAGTCAAAGATCCAAAAGAGGTTCACAAGTCCTGGTCCCACCCAGGGTAGCTAATGGCATGGAGGACTGCTAAGACAGAGGAAGCCATTCTCCTCAGTGATACAGTCACTGCAGAGTTCTTGTGCTCTCATTCCTATAGAGAAAGCTATGGTTGAACCCAGTGGATCACAGTACAAAAGCAAAGACAGAAAGATGCAGATGTGGAATGGGGACTTGGTAGTCAGAGAGCAGAATTGATTAGCATGGGAAGAGGCTAAGAAAAGGTAGAGGAATCAGTGCTACTGGGATGTGTCACATACCTGTACAGAATTGTCAGAGAGGAAGTTAATTTAAAAGTTATCTGTAAAACAAGAGAAGACAGATTCTCTTTCATGTTTATGTTCAGATGGTTTGAAGAAGGATGGTAAAACAAGAGTATGGTCTGTGAAGAGTCTAATCTTTCCAACAGTGTGTTAGAACAACTCCGTAAGTCTATATAAAGAATGAATTTTGGAATCTTCCTTGGAAGAACACACAAAAGTTTGTGCAAGAACAGATCAAAGATGTAAATCAAAAGGCTAAAACCATAAACTCTCTTGGAAGAGAACATTTGAGTCAATCTTTGTGAGTTTGCTTCTAGATCTACACCAAAAGTACAAATGATAAAACAAAATGCCCCAGATATACTGGGATATTTAAGTTAAAGTTTTTGTGCACTAGAAGACACCATCAGACAAGTTTGGAGATGGCCCAATACTATCTGCCAGTTGTATATCTGATTTTCTAAAATCTTATGTTTATAATATGTAAAGAGCTCTTACAACTCAATAATGAAAAGACAGAGCAATTTAAAACAAATGGGCAACTATCTCAAATAGACTTATCTCCAAAGATATGCAAATGACAAATGAGTATATGATAAAAATATGTTTTACGTCATCATGGGCCAACTCACAGTCAGTGTCATGAGGACTGGGAGAAACTGGAATTCTGACATACTATTGGTGAGAATGAATGTCAAGGGTGACTTGGAAAGCTTCTTGGTAGAGTCTCAAAGAGCTTGGAGCTGGAATTCGACCCATTAATTCCTTGGACCTAGTCAAGAAGTTAAAGAGATACCACTCTGCCAAAACATACACACAAATGGTCACAATAACATTGCACACAACAGCAGCAAAATGGAGAGAAGCTGCTGGCTGTATAAGTTAAATGTGGTATATCCATACAGCAGAGTACAAACCTGTTTCAAAGCTGGAAGGGACCAGATATAGGCTACAACATGAAGTTACATTGAAGACTCAAAGCAAACGAAGGCAGGTACAGTTCTTCACATTGCCTGTTTCTGTTTGTAAGTTAGCTCTCCTGGGTAACATCGAGACAGATAAACAAAGCAGTGTTTGTATAGACTAGTAGGATGGGAAGCCTGGGAAGTAACAGCTGAAGTGTTTCTTTTAAGGTAGTTATAAAGTTCTGAAATGATGTTGACAACGGTAAAACTGTGAACATGCAGGCTGAATAACCCCTATCTCAAATGCGCAGGCATGTTTGTGGTTATTTTATTTTAAATGTTGGTATAGGTGAATATCTAATGAAACATCCTAGGGAGTACTAGGTACATGGCAAAAATGTTTGACATTTTTAGTCATTACTGGAACACAAACCTCTCAAACTAGAATGGCTAGGAGCAACTAACAAATTACACGTTGCACTGGGCTGGTGTGAAGAACTCTCATGGAATGGACCTCATGTGTGAACACAGCATTCTCTTGTGTTCTGATTGTACTGGAACCTCATGGCCTGAGGCAATTCTTCAGAATATTTTTCAATGTCTGTATTTTCACTACAAGCTACTACATGAAGTCAGGTATGGAATTTTCCAATAGAGGCATCATGCCAGAGTGCAGAAAGTTTGAGGTTTTGGAGCATTTTAGATTAAAAAAAAATCAGGTAACTTAATCTATACTAAAAACCCATAAGGTGGTTCAGTAGGTAAAGTGTTTGTTGTATAAACACAAGAACCTGACTTAGGAGTTCCAGTACCCAGTGGTACAGCTTTGTAATTTCAGGACTAGGGAGTAAGATAAACAGGTGTCAGAGACTATCGGATCAGCTAGTGTAACTGACATTGTGAGTCACAGTCACACTCGAAGCCCCTGAGTGACCCTGTCTCAAAAAACTAGGGAAAAAAGCAATATATGATATAGAAAAAAAAAGCCAACATTAACTTTTGTTATACACACAACCACACATACATACACACACACATATATATATCCAGACACTCTCAAACATACTCTGCATATACATAAACACATACTACACACGTGCACGCATACACACATGATTACTGATTGTCTGAGGTTTCTAATGTATGTGAGTGACATCTCAATAATGGTTTTGTGAAAATAAAAATAGGAGTCTATTTCTGTACTCTTGAAGTATAGGAAGCTTTGCTAAGTACACAAACCACAGAAGTTAAGAACAGCTTGATAAATCAACATTCAGAGCCTATATTTGGAAAAAGATATGAAGCTGAAAAAAGTAGAAGTTTGGGACAAAATATTTGAAACACATATCATATATCTATATCATTTATGTCTAGTCTATATCTATAGACACATATATGTCTCTATCTATACTATATATATATATATATATATATATATATATATGACCAAAAATTAATCTCTAGACTATTCAAAGAGCTTGTGTAGATGCTCAGCATAAAACCATAAGCAACTCATGTCTTAAGGTGCTATGAGGGGTAAGGGGACAGACAAGCCTTTGAGGGTTGGGGAAAAGGACAGGAAGATGTCAGAGAAAAGGATTCTGTGCTCCTGAGTTGTCACTGAATGTCTTCATCACAAAGCATGGTTGTTCCCATGACTGCATAAAGATAAGTGACTTCAGCTTCTTGGTACTCACTGGGAGCAAGGGTTTATTTATTGATCAATTTCATTCAAAACATGAGGACATAGAAGAAAATATGAAAAAGTCAGAATGCTAACTTGGGGTTTGAACTCGAGGTTTGAAAATGGATAGCATTTGTTCTGCCGAGCCACTGAACTAGTTAAAAGCTGGGGTTACTAAGGGTGGAGGCAACCAACCTCAACAGTTGTAAGCTAGGGCTGGTTGGGGCTGGGTCACCTGTCCCCAACAGGCATAAGAAAAATGAATTTAAATGACAAGTAATCAATGTCAAAAAGTGGAATGGAAAAATACAAAAATGGGGAAAAAATCTTAAAGCTCAGCAAAGGTATGGATAATTTAATATTTTCATACTAGATAGCAGTATAATTTAACAAATACTTTTTGAAGGTGATTCTTCTTACTGAAATTAAAAATCCTCATGCCTTGCATAGTGGCACATGACTGTAATCCCAGTGCTTCTCAGGCTGAGACAATCAGCCTGAGTTCAGGGCTAGCCTTGGCCTGAAATATGTGAAGCTGAAATAAGTGGAAGTTTGGGACAAAATATTTGAAACACATATCACATATCTATATCATTTATGTCTAGACTATATCTATAGGCACATATATGTCTCTATCTGTATGTACACACACCACACACACACACACACACACACACACACACACACACACACACACATATATATATATATATATATATATAAAATTAATATCTAGACTATTCAAAGAGCTTGTGTGGATGCTCAGCATAAAACCATAAGAAGTATATAGCAATTTCTAGGCTAGCCTAGGCAATATAGGTAGTCTATATTTTTTTTATTGATTTAAGTTTTATTGCATTATGATGAGAAAGGATACTTGATTTCAATTTAATCTGAATTTGTTAACATTTAAAAACATTTTAAATAAATGGAGTTATATCACATTCTTGTTGCCCTTTTGTAGCCCAACTCTTCCCAGAGACCCCTCTTCAATACCTGCAATACCTTTTGTTTTTTTAATTTGTCATATTCTTTAAAATTTATAAAATATTGCAACAATAAAGATGAGTATTATAAAAATTGTTTGATATAAAACAACAATCAATTGAACAGTCTTATGTAGATGCTTGTCTACAGCAACCCTGAAAATACATACATTTGTCTCAATATAAATTTGAAATAACTCCAAATATATTAACTATATATTTTAAAATAATACATCACTACTAATATTTTTTAAATGAACATAAATAGATAAAGTCTTTTTGTTTGGTTGGTTTAGTTTTAGTCGAGCTTAAAATCTTGGCTCTTACTGTGGTACAAGCCCAAAATAAGAACAATTTTTAGACATTGGAGTTCATTGTAATAAGGCTGTGCTTTAATGACCCTCGCATCACCAAAGGACTTTACCTCCATTGTAGCTGAGCTAAGAGTTAACAGTTCTGCTCCGACAAGGAATGAATTGTAGGCATGATTTCTGGATACAGATTTCCTGCTATGGTCAAAGCTATTTGACTTGAGTGATTGTCATCATTCTCAGCCCACAGAGAACAGGTTACATTCATTTAAGAAATGGTGTGTGTATTAAGATGGTCTATCCATGAAGTCATTCACCAACTGTTTCAATGAACAATGGTTCTGCTTGGAGGGTGGCACAGACATTAAGTGAGGGTAAGAATCTGGTTCATTGGCTGTGATGATTTTGAAAAGCATTCATCTCAGAGAAAGAATAACTTATAAAGTCATCTTTTTCAAACTTGATACAAAAGTTACAAACATCAAGCAAAGCATTCAGTCTCACTCTTTGTTGTTCTCTTACAAGCCACCTCCCAAATTAATTGTCTATGTTTCTTTTGGCTGCATAAACTTTAGAAATATGTAAGCTGTTCTGAAAACCATAGTATAGTGTAAAAACATCAAATAAACAATCCTACAAATAGAGAGGCTGAGATAAGAGAAGCCTGATTTCAAGACCATTATGTGGAATCCAGCAAGACACTGTCATATACAAACAAGCAGAAAGTGAATATGGTTGTAAAATATTAGACCTATTTCTCTATCAAATTAGAGAAACCACTGGATGACAGCCAACAAATTTCTAATTCCTCATATTTTTGGATTACAATCAATTAGGATATGTTGATAATATTAATTTACATATTAAGACATTAAGAAAAAGTAATTGTTACTTCCTGTTATTTTTGTTGTTAGAGGTGGAATTAGATTTGTTGAAAGATTACTTTCTTGCTTCTTCTAGAGTGTAGTTTTGCTCCTGATGTTGATATTTTCCATCTATTATCTTTTGTAGGGCTGGATTTGTGGAAAGACATTGTATAAATTTCATTTTGTCATGGAATATCTTGTTTTCTCCACCTATGGTAATTGAGAGTTTTGCTGGGTATAGTAGCTTGGGCTGGCATTTGTGTTCTCTTAGGGTCTGTATGACATCTGCCCAGGATCTTCTAGCTTTCATAATTTCTGGTGAGAAGTCTGGTGTAATTCTGATAGGTCTGCCTTTATATGTTACTTGACCCTTTTCCCTTACTGTTTTTAAAATACTTTCTTTGTTTAATGCATTTGGTGTTTTGATTATTATGTGATGGGAGGAATTTCTTTTCTGGTCCAGTCTACTTGGAGTTCTGTAGGCTTCTTGTATGTTCATGGGCATCTCTTTCTTTAGGTTAGGGAAATTTTCTTCTATAATTTTGTTGAAGATACTTATTGGCCCTTTAAGTTGGGAATCTTCACTCTCTTCTATACCTATTATCCTTAGGTTTGGTCTTCACAATGTGTCTTGGATTTCCTGGATGTTTTCTGTTAGGATCTTTTTGCTTTTTGCATTTTTTGACTGTTGTGTCAGTTTCCTATGGTGTCTTCTGCTCCTGAGATTCTCTCCTCTATCTCTTGTATTCTGTTATTGATGCTTACATCTGACTCCTGATCTCTTTCCTAGGTTTTCTATCTCCAGGGTTGTCTCCCTTTGTGATTTCTTTATTGTTTCTACTTCCATTTTTAGATCCTAGAAGGTTCATTTCCTTCACCTGTTTGATTGTGTTTTCCTGCATTTTTTAAAGGGATTTTTGAGTTTCCTCTTTAAGGGCTTCTAGCTGTTTACCTGTGTTCTCCTGTACTTCTTTGAGGGAGTTAGTTATGTCCTTCTTAAAGTCCTGTATCATCATTGTGAGAAGTGATTTTTAGATCTGAATCTTGCTTTTCTGGTGTGATGGTGTGTCCAGGACTTGCTATGGTGGGAGAGTTGGGTTCTGATGATGCCAATAGCCTTGGGTTTTGTTGCTTATGTTCTTACGCTTGCCTCAGTCCATCTGGTTATCTCTAGTGCTACCTGCCCTGGCTAAATCTGCTTGATGCCTGTCCTACCTGTGATCCTGGTTGTGTCAGAAATCCTCAGAGTCAAGCTGTTTCTGTGATCCTGTGATCCTGGGCCCCTTAGAGCGCCTGGGAGTAGAGCTTCTTTTGGGTGTTGTGGGACTGGCTGCAAAATTTGCACCCAAGGTCTGCTCAGAGCACCAGCCCAGATTGACTGGAAGGAACCAGTGCCACTGGGATGGAGGAGTTCCTGCCTGCCTAGGTCCCGCTGGTCCCAGTTACTCCCAGTGTTGAGATAGAGATTGTGTCCTCCTCACCTCTGCTCCTCTGATCCTGAGCCTGTTAGAGCACCTGGGAGTGGAGCTTCCTCTGGGTGTTGTGGGACTGGCTGCAAAATTTGTGCTCTGGTAGTCTATATTTTAACAAAAAGGAAAAGGAAAAGTCTGTCTTATCTCTAATCTTGTACTACAAATGTACTCCATCAATGTTACTACAAAGCAAAAACTATAGGAAAATCTATTACACGAAAAGGATAATGTTAAGTGAGTTTTGAGCATGGTAATGTAACTTTCATGAAACCATAAAGAAGAGAAAGGTATACATTGTACTGACACCAAAGCATCATCAAGACTTACTGTTGGGAGAAAACAAATCCGTTTTCAGTAAAAGGCATAGGAAATGTTTAAAGTGTGCATGTGTGTGGCATGTACTTGTGTGTGTGTGACTGCATTATATGTGCAGGTCAAATATTCACATGGAGTTGCTTCTTTAGCCATTCTTCCACCTTACTGATTGAGATAGGTCTCTCCGTTAACCAGGTCCCATGCACACAGCTACTTTAGCTTGCCAGCTTGCTCCAGGATCCCCCTGCCTCTTCCTTCTGGACTCTGATTACAGGCAGCCAGCATAGCCAACTGGTATTTCCACGGGATCTGAGGAGCCAAAGTCTACTTTCATGTTTGCCCAGGAAGTGCTTTTAACCCACTGAGCCATCAGCCCAGCCCAGGTTGGTTTTCATTCCTGTATATCTCAAGGAAAATCTCCAAGAACAGATAAAATGTGTCAAGTGCTTTTTCCCCGGAAACAGAAATGCTAAAAGTAAGGGGCAACTTTCATTTTATCTCCTGATTCAACATGACTCAGTCAAAGTGTAACAAATCTAAAACACATATTTAATTTAAAGTTTTCTCCTGGCCACATTAAAAAAACAAATAAAGACAGATGGTGCTGGTTTTAATAGCATATATTTTAATAGAAGCTATATAAGGCATTACCATCTCTCCATACAGTCTTTATAAAATGATTATTAACGTCATATGTTTTTTAAATCTTACTTTTGCCTCCAGAGACTTTGAAATCCAGATGTATTAAACTCACAGCACTGGGCAACATTCCCTAGGCTGGGAAGCTACATGTTGGGCTTGTGACTATCATATTCACTGCTATTCTGTAATTTATGTACTTCTGCCTAACTTTTGAATTATTTATGAATTATTTCTGCACTTCTTTTATTATTAAAAAAACTTTTTTTTTTTAAAGACAACCCCTGAAGCGAGTGCCTTGGGCCTGTCATTCACTGAAAGCCAGCTTCCCCTCTGTGCTCTGGGACACAGCCACTGCTGCCTGGAGTCCTCCAGAAAGCTGCAGGGGTGGGGCCGGCAGAAGAGCAAGAATGTCCTTTTTGCCTTAGAGGACTGTGACAGGAGACATGTGACTCCCAAGGGTTTCAGTCATATCTCTCTGTGCTCAGTGGTCCAGACCTGCTGTGCCAGGCAGTAATGGAATCACCTCCACCCGTGTGCTGACCTACCCAAGCCCAAGCACACAGGGAAGTGATTGCTTCTGGAAGCAGTATAACCCCTGTTCTCCGCTGAGTCTGACTCTTCCACCTCACC
>JADRCC010569083.1:0-11492 GCA_019843855.1 Hylomyscus alleni
CTCCATTAATTTGGGATCAAAAAGATGTCCTTAACAATTTAATAGGGGCATTTTCTTCAATTGAGTCTTCTTTTGCAGAAAACTCTAGCTTGTATGAAGTTGACCTAAAAAGTTTAAAATAAAGTAAAATAAAATAAAATAGGACAGTCTTGATATGTTTAAACAGAACTAGAAGGGAAAACAGTATTAACTTATGTCTCTGTCTTAGTTAGGGTTTTACTGCTGTGAACAGACACCATGACCAAGGCAGTTCTTATAAGAGCAACATCTAATAGGGGCTGGTTTACAGGTTCAGAGGTTCAGGCCATTATCATCAAGACAGCATCTAGGCAGGCATGGCACAAGCGGTGCTGAGAGTTCTACATCTTCATCTGAAGGCTGCTAGCAGAATACTGACTTCCAGGCAGTTAGGATGAGGGTCTTAAAGCCCACGGCCACAGTGACATACCTACTCCAAGAAGCCACATCTACACAACAGAGTCACACCCTCTAACAGTGCCACTCCCTGGGCCACACATGTACAAACCATCACAGTCTCATAGAGTTGAAATTATTCAAATCATTCAAACCAAGGTAAGCAGCTGGCTTTGCTGTTGCATGTAGAAAATGCTACAGGGGAAGAGAATTATGCCAAACTTAGGCTATGAGAGAACCTGGGGGAAAGGTGGGATCCTGACAACACAGAGTGTGTCCTCACCAAGCTCTATGAGGAACTGGCCTATGTTCTCTTGATATGTGCAAGAAATAACAGCTTTCTGTTCTTTCTTCTTGTGCCAGTTTGGGTTGCTCTCCACCAAAGCAATCCTGGCTAATCCAGGTCTCAAAGGAAAGGGAACTGGAGGGCTAGCGGGGTGATGCAGTTCAAAAACATTTGCCTTGCAAGCATGAGCGAGCTTAAAAGGAAAAGAAGACTGTAGCTGTTGGTCCACAAAGGAAAGCAACACAGTCCCCTCCCATGAGAGTTCTTAGGACCTCAAGGCCAGGCCAGGGCCTCAAGGTGGGAAGGAGAGCACCAGACAGAGAAAAAAAAAGTACAGTTTGGGAAAATCAAAGCATGTTGCAGTGTTAAAGGGAAAGAAATACGTTCATTTAAAGCCTGGAGTAGAGAACCACTAAGAGTGCAAATAAAAAAAGATTAAGGAAGGACAAATGGCTGCCTTGAGAGGGATAATGGGAATGATGGGGGAGGGAGCAGAAGAGCCTCTTCAAGAGTTTTCTTCAGACCACCCATCTAAGACCCCCACACACACACCCCTAGGGAGTCTCTCCAGAGCAAAGGGAAGGTCTAACTGTTATAACCTTTTAGAAGTGATGGGAAGTCCACATTGGGTGATTTAGTTCAACATCACACAGGTTATACAAGGAGCATGGAGTGTCTGGGTACCAGTGAAAACCCTTAATGCAGGCTGCTCTTAGGCCACAGCAGAGATGGCTTCTTAACTCTTGGTCCCAGTGAGAGCTTCGGAGAGGTGCGTCCTGATTCAGACTATAGGAATCTGGTCTAAAGGTGGAGATTCCAGTTCTAAACAATGAGTTTGATCCAAAGATGCCTTGTAAAAGGCCAAGGACAGAACACACCACTTGTAAGCTCCCTGCTGAACAAGACGAGACAGAAAGATCCCTGGGGTTTGCTGGCCAACTAGCCTGAAGTTCCAGGCCAGGGAGAAACCTTGTTTCCTGCAAAAGGCGTAAGTGATGTAATCGGTCGGCGTTCGGGTCAGAAAACACACACCAGGCCCAGACAGATGCACGTGTAAGAGGTTTAATTGGGAGAGAGAGATGGGGGAAGTGGTGTGGAAAGAGAGGAGGGAGAGAGAGAGAGAGATGGAGGAGTGTTCCCCGAATATATATGGGTTGTGACGTAGCAGCACAGGTAAAGGTGGGAGATGAGCCCAATGGATTTTGGGAATATGGTGGCTGTTGCCCTGGCAACAGGTCTGTGGACCCGCCCATGCATCACCACAGGCTTTGGATGTCCTGATGCTAACAGTAAGGTTCCTAAGGAATGATAGCAGAGGTCGTCCTCTGACCCACACAGTCTTCTTCATACACACACATGTATGCATGCCACAGACAGAGAGGAGGGGAGAGGGCCAGAGAGAGAGAGAGAGAGAGAGAGAGAGAGAGAGAGAGAGAGAGAGAGAGAGAGACTAGAAATGGGCATTTCTTGTCTGTAATCTCTGAGATGACCATTCATTTATTTAAAGCTCCCCTCATTGGGGTTCCTAAGTCTCCTTCCCTGCCAACCAGATCAGTTAGCTTTTCCATCTTACAAGAAAGAAGCTGACCCCATTGTTTGTCTTTCCTAAAGATAACCAGCAAAACTCAGCAGAGATGAATCTCAAAGAGAAATTCCTGGCAAAGAGAATTATCCAATCCTCCTTGGGTCCCTGGAAGTGGCAAGGCGCTAGAGGCCTTCCATGGGGTTGTCTCTGTGTATGGGAAGGCAGAGCACAGTCCCAGTGCCTTACAAAGAGCCATGCCTTAGTTTGGCTGAAAAGATTCTAGGCTTAAAATCTGCTGCTTTCCAGGTTTGAAAGCCAGGAGCAAGAATCCTGATCAGTTCAGAAAGAGAAGAGGGCTAGCCAGGGTGATGATGTATGCTAGTCAAGAGCTCATTAGAAGAGCACAAAGTTCTAGAGAATTTACAAAGCATCCTATAGACACAGTGTGTTTGCAACTACATGACTATACTAAAGAGTAATATGTCAGAATCCTCTTTTATGGGTTTTTAAAAGTGCTTTCAAATTTTAACAAAGGTATACAATATATTATGATTATAGCAAACCCTCATTTCACCCTTCCAATTCCCCAGGACCTCAATATGTCCCTGGCTTAAGTTCATGTCATTTTTTTTATTCAACTGCTTCCAATTAGTTCTGTCCATACAGCCATGGGTATGAAGACATCCACTAGTACACAAACCTACCAGTGGTCACACTCCTAAAGAAAATTGTCTGTCCCTCCCTCGGTACCCACCAAATGCCAGTAGTCCCTCAGATGAAGGAAGGGTGTAGGAGAAGATCTACTTGGTCTCCTGGGAATGGGAGCAGAGAAGATGAGTGGAGAGGCAGCATCAAGTGGTCTGCTAGAAAGTTGGAGATAAGACTGGAGAATCAGAGGGGATAAAGAGCTCCACAGGAAGATGAACAGAATCAACTAACCTGGACCCTTGGGGGCTCTCAGAGACTAGACCACCAACCAAGGAGCATATATAGGCTGGACTGAGCTGCACATAGGTAGTAGATGTGCAGCTCAGTTTTCATGTGGGTCCCCCAACACCTGGAGCAGGGGCTGTCCCTAAATCTGCCACCTGCCTGTGCATCCCATTCCCCTAACTGGCTGTCTTGTCTGGCCTCAGTGGGAAAGGATGTGCCTAGCCTTCAGAGACTTGATATGCCAGGATGAGGGGATACCAAGGGAGGCCCTCCAACCTCTCAGAGGAGGAGGGCAGGGGGAAAGGAACTATGTGAGGGCAGCCAGGAGGAAAGGGGACAGCGATCAGGATGTAAAGTCAATAAATAAATTAACTAATGGGAAAAAGAAGTATATGTAGTCCTGGGCCATTAAGATAGCTCAGTAGGTAAAGACACATGCCACCAAGCCTAGTGATCCGAATTTTATCCATAGAATCCTCATGGTGGAAAGTGAAAATTGAGTCTTCTGACCTCACATATGACAGGGCATGCCTGACACACAGAGTATGTGCACGTACACAAAGGAAATACTACGTGTAGGTTTCTAAGCTTTAAAAACTATCTATTCCCAAATAGCTTCTACTCTAATGGAGAGAGATAGGTAAGAAACTATAGGCTGTGCTCAATGCCTGTTACTTCATGCCAGTGCATGAAAAGAGCAGAGGACTACACATCCTAGCTTGACCCATCTTATGGTGGTGTTAATATGCAAGGAAAGGAGCCCCATGACCAAGCTGCCTTTTTTGAGGTCCTGTCCTCAAAACTACTGCTTCACTGATTGTTTCTAACACATGAAGTTGGGGAAACACATCCTTGCCATTCCCCAAGTTCTGTGTCAATTGCCTGGATAAAAATACTCTCTGTCAGTAGACAGCAATGGATACTTCTGACATATTAATACTTAGTCTTCTTATAAGGAACAAAATATAGGTCTCAAGACTTTTACATTTTTAAGGAGGATGGAAATATGAGTTTGTTACTCTATTTGCTATATAGCCACGTTGACCAAGATCCGAAACAAGCTGAGTTGAAATGAGGTGAGCTAGGGATATAGATCAGTGCTAATGCCCTTCAGTAACTACAAATTTATTTATATAGCACACTTATTCTACTCTTCTTTCTCTCTCTCTTTCTCTCTCTATACCTATCTATCATATCACTGTCTCTCTCTCTCTCATCCTTATAAACATATAAACACATATCTTTCCCATTAAGCTGAATAATGAGAATAAAAAGGTCTTCATGGAATTCTAACAACAGTAAAAGCACTTTTGAACACCTATGAGGCCAGATGCTAGGGCATTGACTATTAATCAAGCTCAGATATCTTCAGGAACAGCATCCCTGGGTGTTTTCAAGCCAGTGTCACCTGAGCAAACTTACAACTAATTCACCATCTTCCTTCCACATTAACACATCCCTCTACCCTCTGTCTACATGAGGGCCTTCCCATAACAGTGTAAATATCCTTTCTTCTTTCCCTTCTGTGTACATATCAGATAGGTGAACCCCATGCCCCTGAGGCCATTAAGCTGTTTTGCAAATGGTCAGATCATACACTAATGGATGCAGCCACGTAAAAACACATGGAAGCCAGATTTGCCTCTTGGACCATATTTTGCCCATTTCTGTCCTAAGCACTCATCGCTTCTCTGCTACGTCTTTGTTCTTTATCCTGTTTTTTGCTAACACTGAAAATGTATCCTATAAAATATAATATAGAGCACTGTGGTATCTATAGAGCCCATAGAGTATGATGGTAGTCTGTAGTTTATTTGATCTGAGAACATTTTAATCCAGCAAGAGAAGCAGTTCCTTAAGTAGCCTTTAAGGTGAATGTGCTGGCTTGTTTTGTGTCTAACTTGACACAAGTTAGAGTCATCTCAAAGGAAAGAAACTCAATCGAGAAAATGTCTCCATAAGATCTAGCTGTAGGGCATTTTCTTAATTAGTAATTAAAGGAGGAGGTCCCATCCCATCCCTGGTGCCATCCTTGGTGCCATCCCTAGTGCCATCCCTGGGCTGGTAGTTAGTTCTATAAGAAAGCCAGGGGGAGCAAGCCAGCAAGCAGCATTCTTCCATGGCCTCTACATCAGCTCCCTGCCTTCAGGTTCCTTCTTTGTTTGAGTTCCTGTCCTGACTTCCTTTGGTGATGACCAGTACTGTGGAAGTATAAGACAAATAAACCCTTTCTTCCTCGACTTGCTTTTGGCCATGGTGATTCATCAGTACAGTAGTAACCCTAACTAGGACTGTGGTAGGCATTTGTATGATTGCGTTTATTTCTGTATTCCAGGAGAGGCAAGAAGCTCTTTTCACGGATTCTATTCACAACCCCAGACTGGTTGGCTACTTTTGTTTTAGATTTGAGAGTGATCATGTGTGACCGTGCACTAGGCTCCCCTTATTCATAAATCCCTCCACAGAAATATGATTACTGAAACATACAGCCCCACTGCAGTACAATCTCTCTCAGATGGCTTTGCTTCATTCAATAGTTCCTTTAAGGCCATCCTCTGCCCTAAATGCCTCAGGTGCACCACACATACTAACCAACCAACCAACAAACAAAATTAGCCCAACCTTTAGATCGTTTCTCAGCTTCTTATACAAGCATTTTTCCTGAGGTAGGAGTGAGAGTTCTCTGTTGAGGCATGCAAGAAAACACAGTGCTATTTCCCATCACTGAGCCTCTCTATTCACGGCCTTCTGCCTCCAGATATCTTCTAAAACTCTTCATTTTCCCCAACACCAGCTCTGTGTCCCAAGGTAGCAGACCTGACTCAACAACAGAAAGCAGAGATTCAACACAAAAGAGAGAGCAACCCACCCCAGACCATGGCTGTTCCAACTCAACCTTGATTTCTGACACCATAGACCAAAGAGCTAGAAGCAAGAGAAACAAAAGAAGCTAATAATTGACTTGGGGCTTGTAACGAATGCGAATGATGCTTTTGCTTTATATTTGTATGTGTTTCTCCATTTCTTACTATGTATAGGTTTCTCTTTAATTACTGACTGTAGAAATGAAATGTGAACCCAACAAAACCTCCGGTGTTCATTGGAAAAGATATTGCATCTTCCTGTCCTCCTGATCTTTCATGCTCTCCCTCCTCCTCATCTTGCAGTGCTCCCCTGCCAGTTCTGTGGCAGGTGTTCCCTCCACTATGGCTTTCCTTGGATTCTGCCAGCTTTAGTGTATGTTCTGTCATCCTGAATTCTACCCTTCCCATATCTCAACCCTGAATCCCTTGGATATTGCTCTTTTAGATCTCATTTGAAAGACAATTCCTTTATGTATGACAACATATGCATCCTTTGATATTTTTCTAGTGTACAGCTCCAATAGGTTGTCTGACCCATGAGGAGACAGACCAGAGGACTCTACCTCTCTGCTTTAGGAGACCCAGAGCAGGAGCTTGCGAAACATTTCCTGCATTAGAAAATGGCTGTGGCATACAGAATCTACAAGGGACCTGAAAGCAAGGTATACACATAAGCAGGGTAGCTTCCAGCTCTTGCCACATTGAATCCTTGAGCCCTGGAGGATGCCTCGGGTTGTGTATACATTGAGCCTTGTTATCTTTTCCTGAGGAGATGCACATGACCATCCAATCACCCCAGATGGACACCATCAAGAGAACAAAGTACAGTTTCACCAATGTCTGACTTTGAGATTGATGAGTTTATTGGGCTTTCTTAGAGTGCATAGGTCAGAGGTCATTTACAAGAACATGGGCAACTCCAAATAGCTGCAACACCACAGAGTCCCATCCCAATATAGATGGTGACCTCATGGAAGGTGTGTCATAAAATCTTACTTGTAATCAACTGTTTGTTTTTTATACACTCCAACTTCTCCCAAGATCCCTTGCAGCTGGGAAAAGAAGTGCTAGCCAGACTCCCAGATGAGGGTCTCCTGACCCTAGGGAGGGTTGGTAACTCCCTTACCATTACCATAGACCTCATGTCACTATATTGTCCTGTTCTTGTTTCCATGGCCTCCCATGGAACACAACAACACCCAAGATGGCTTCTTTTTATGATCCAGGACATATGACAACTAAGTGTCCCCTAAGGTCTGGAATGTTGATATTTAGTTCCCATTGAGTGGCATTCAGAGGGTAAGATTCACAATGGCTGTGCTAGGGAGCAGTGGGACTTTGGAAAGGGACTCGGTTTAGCTAATTTCATCTGACTGAAACCTAAGAGTTAAATCCTGGATGCTTCATAAGAAAAAAGAAAGTATCCAGAAGGCGCTCAGACACATAAACTCCTCTCTCTTACCATGTCAGCAAGAAGGCCATTGCCACACAACATACTCTATGCTGTCTGGACTTTGGTGCAACAAAATGATAGGTTTTTTTTTTTATAACTTACTGTGTTGTTAAGAGCAGAAAACAAACTAGAGAAAGAACTCTAAGGCCAGAGTGGTGGGGAAGGGCAGTACTTGAGCCATGAATGTACCATCTATGGAAAAAGCAACAACAAAACCAACAAACAAGCAAAAATGGTAGAGTTGCCTTTGGGTTTCTCCTTTAACACCTAAGACAACTGGATTTATTCTGTCATTACAAACACTGGAGTGAAGGGCTGCTGATATACCTCACTCATAGCACTTGCCTGGCATGTACACAGGCCTGGGTTCTAACGTCTCTGAAACCATAAAATAGATGAAAGAGCACCTGGCTGAGAATTTTTTCCTAAAGAGAGGAAGACTTTGCAAATTACTTGTCTAATACAGATCTGTACTTGGGAGTCACAGAGCATCTATGTAATGAAGCCAAGACATCAGCCATATGCTGAAATGGAAGAGACCACCAAGCAAGGTACCCAAGCATGCTGGGAAGAACATGACTGGCACAGTGGCCTGATACGCTTCCTCAGCTCAGGATACTTCTCCTCATACTCCTGAGTTATGAGGACACACATGTGACACCAGCTATAGATCTCCACTTTCCCTCATCACACAGCCCCAAATCATTGTCTCAAGGTTATTGACCTTGAGACAATCAGAAGTCAAATGCAAATGACAAAGAAGTTTTAAGTAGAATTTAACACACACACACACCATTCAAGGAAACAGCTATTGCACATTCTCATTATCTGACTTTCAAACTTAAATATGTTGGCCACTAGGAAAGCATTTGTTTTTCATAATAAAACGAAGACCATAGGCAGCATTCAAAGTGGGAGAGGGTTAGAAACCAGATGCTCTTGAATCCTTTAATGAGAAGCTGAGTGATGATTGGTGGACACCACCAGCCTTTCCAATCACATCTGTCAGTGGTTGGTGAAAGTTGACATTGAAAAGGAACTTTTCTCAGTCAAGTCAAGGCTAAGTTATGTTTCCAGAACCTCCTGGCCTTAATCCATCCTGCTGTTTATTGACATGAAAACATCCCGTAAGCCTCAGCTACTCAGAGGTCAAACTCCTTCTCAGTTGCACCACCATGCTATTACAAACCTTAGAACTTGGTGAATGTCACAGCGTGAGAAAATGTGTGGGTGTGGAGCCTGTCACCTAGGCACTGGGGCCATGAGCTTTTTGGAAGAAGCTAGATTTGAAAATGTTCCAGCCTTACCAAATATTTTCTGCTCAGCTGGGAATTGATTCATGAATAACTTACAGAAGTGGATGGTCAGTAAGGACATGACTTTGCTCCCTCCTGGCCTTGGAGTCTTCCCTACTGAGAAGTGAAATCTTGGCTTTCCCAGACGTAAGTAGAGACTGAAAGACATTGCATAGAAATGACATAGCATGCTGCACGTTCCCTGCCCCCATTCCAACTTTGTTTTCATATTAAAACAGACCCAGGATAAATTAAATCTGAAATACAATAAGAAAAAATTTCAGTGTGTAGCTGTTTTCTTCTTGCTTTTGGGGGGAGTGACTTCCACTCTCCCCTGTGTACGTCGGGATATCACAGTAGTTAAGGCCGTTCAGAAAACACAATTTCAACTCTTGCTGGTTTGTTTTTTGTTTACTTGACACAAGGTCCAGTCATCTTAGCAGAGGGAAAATCTTCATGAGATTGTCTGTGGGGCATTTTTTTTTTTTTTGACTAATGATTGATGTGAAAGAGCCCAGCCCACTATTGGTGATGCCACCCTTGGGCAGATGGTCCTGTGTTGTATATAAAAGCAAGATGTATGAAGTAAGGGGGAGGAAACAGTGTTCCTCCATAGCCTCTGCTTCATTTCCTGCCCCAAGCTCCAGCCCTGGCTTCCCTCTATGATCAACTGTGGTGTTGAAGTATAAGCCAAATAAATCTTTTCCTTGCCCAACTTAGTTCTGCCCAGTGTTTTAGGACATCAACAGATAGCAACACTAGGATGTTCTTTATTATCTAGTTCTATGTAGGTGTCCTGTGTGTGAAACTTAGGGACATACAAACTAATCTCACTTCCCTCTTCAGCAAATGAACACAGAATTGTATCTAAAGATTTTGTGCCTGTTTGTCTAAAGTGTATGTGGGGGGAGGTGTGGGAGGGTGGGGGAGTGGGTGTGGGTGTGTGGGTGTGTGTGTTGTATAGACCCAAGTTCAACCTCAGATATTCCTTAGGAGCCACCCATCTTGGTTTTCTTTGTATAGTAATATTCTTATTGCCTGAGAATTTCAAACATGTGTCCATTGAAATATAATTTTCTTCTACCAGCTCCCCTCACATCCCCAACATCTCCTCTTTCCCTCCACTTTTTCCTCTTCTTCCTCCTTTTCATTCTTCTTTTTCTACTCCTTCTGCTTCTCCTTCTTCTTTTTTGATACCCCACTGAGTGCAATTAGTCCTACCAATATGCAGGTGGGTGTGGGACTATCCACAGGAGCATGTCCTCAGAGAAGAATGTTTCTCGATACCGCAGCAGATATCAGTGGCCAATAGTTCCTCAATAGGGCATGAGGCCTAGAGAGCACCTTCTCCATCTGGGCTAGAGTATGGGCTATCTCAGTCTTGTGCAGGTCCTGTGCAGGAAGTACTGAGACTGTGAGCACATGAGTGTGATGGCCATGTCCTGCTTAGAAGATGGCACCTCACTCCACTTTGCCCATCACCCACCTTTTGAGACAAAATTTCTCACTGGAACCTGGGACTTGCTGATTCAGTTAGGTTGGCTGTCCCTACTTCTTTCCCCAGCACTGTGGTAATAAACACAGGCTACCATGCTTGGTCTTTTTATGCTTGGTGGGGATCGAACTTAGGTCCTCCTGCTTGTCTAGCTGGCATTTTACTAACTGAGCCATTTCCCCAGACCCTTAAAGTTTTTGTTTTCCATTTTGTTTTTGTTTTTAAATTGCTGCCTCCAGTGCAGGAGAGAATTCTTGAAATCTTCCTCTTGCTCGAAGATTCTTGTTTTTGTTTGTGTCCCATGACTGGGTCTGTGAAGTTTCCATAACTAGATGAGGGACCTGAACTTTGAAGTTAGCTCCCACAGCCTGAATCAGGCTCTCTCTGCCCCCTACCCCCGTCCTCACTCTTTCTTTCTCTCTGAAACAAAAAGTTAAGTGTCCATGCTAGAGCCAAACAGCAGCCCCGGAATTATGGTCCTAACCAATACCTGATTTCTTGTACTCTTTGTCACTCAAGCTATGTTGAACTGAGTCATGTGGTGTGCAGCTTTTCACTACCCATAAAAGTTCAGGTCTTTCCTTTCTTCCAGGGTCTATTTTGAGACTCCCCATCAGAGGAGAAGAAGTAGGGGGATTTTCTGGGAGAAGTGCTGTAAAGACTGTTCTCTGAAGACACTCTTCTGGCCATCCTTAGCATCCTGTCATGGAAGCTATGTATTGCTTGTATCCCTCTCCCTATTTCTCTCTTGTTCTCACTCCCAGTGAAGTTCCTCACCAGGTTTTAAAGCAGTGGTTCTCAACTTGTAGGTTGTGACACCACTGGAGGGGGGGCGGGGGGAAGTGTCACATACCAGATATTCTACATGTTACATATTTACATTATGCCTCATAACAGTAGAAAATTACAGTTATTAAGTAGCAACAAAATAATTTCAGGATTGGGGGTCAACACAACCTGAGGAACTATATTAAAAGGTCACAGCATTAGGAAAGTTGAGAACCATTATTTTAAAGGGAAGCCTCGCCTCTCTTAGGTCCCATGATGTTTAGATTTGATATTGTCTTCTTTCTTTTTGATGCTTTCTCTCCTCTCTCCAACTCAAGGTCAATTCATGGCCTTGAGGTCCTCTCGTGCCAGTAAAACATACCTGAAGGAAACGGTAAATTATTTGTCAACTTCCTTTCCAGGGTGACCACTACTGTTACCTTGTTATATAAAATAAAA
>JADRCC010569085.1:804-11502 GCA_019843855.1 Hylomyscus alleni
ATACAAATGTTTGCTAATTCCTCTGGTCCTTGCTGATCCTTGGGTAAGGTGTCTGTGATTCCTGACTGTGCTCACTTTAAGATTGTCATTACTGAGGGTCTCTTTGCTGGGGACACTGAGAAAGGAGCTGCTGCAGCAGGTTTATTCAGGCATGACAAGGGCATAAGCCATGACCTTTAAATATAGCTCAAACAGAAATTCCCATCAGGGGCAGATGAGACTATCTTTAGGACAGTGTCTGCAGACCTGTGTGGGTCTAAGACAGGAGAGAGAAACTGCATGAAGCACACGCAGGGCTCTGGGGAAGTTGGGAACTAACCCAGGCATGACCTAGTGGCCTCTCTCAGATCCACCTGTGCTCATTCAAACAGTACCTAAAGAGCGGCTGCAACACTGAGATACCAGGCACTGTGGTCATGGAGCTGATGAGAGATAGGAACACAGCAGTAAACAGAACAACCAAGGTCAGCGCTTTCAGATGCTCTGAGCAAGCAGGCCCAGCCCTCACTGTCTCTGCCTGTGAAATGGCAACCCATACTGAGACAGGGCCATGAGAAAGTCACAAGCACATACAGTGCTTTTGTAGCAAGCTGCCCCTTCTGCACTATGAACTGAGTTCTTCAATGGGGCAAGAAAACATACTCTATTATGTTTTCTATTATATCTATCTGACATGGAGCATCTTTATGGGTAGGCATTTCAGCCAGTGAGAGCTCCCTCACCCATGCCTCCCAGAAAGGCAAGTCTGTGTGTGAATAACCCTGAACCTTTCAATGCTCCGATGTGACACACTCTCCCTGATCACTGAGCTCAGCAGGCATGGATTCAATTGCTCCCAGAGACTCAACAAAGACCAAAGACAAAAGTGGCCTCCAACCAGCCCCAGGACTAACTGAACATTTATAGACCTTCACACCAAAGACCCATTCAGACACTATGTATCAGTCCAAAACTGATGGAGAGAAAGCAGAGAGCCAGAAGGTGTTGAAGCTTAAGGAGTTTTAGTTAGGTGTTAACTGGTTATAATCTGCCTACCTCCAGGAAACTTTGAAGTACTGCTCCAGTCACCTTGGTAGCTCACTGTGTCCTGATCAGAAGTGAGTTTGTTTTTCCCTGTTATGAGAGGTTCTAGGACCAGAGGTATAGCTGGAGAGTATTTATCTAGCATCTATGAGGCTCAGGGTTTATCCTCAGCACCAAAAGAAGGAAGAGAAGGATGAGGGGGAGGGGGAGGAGAAAGAATCTTGATTCTAAAATTCAGTGGGCTTATTTCATGCTAGATGAAAATTCATTCCATCACATTAATCAAAGAGTGAATTCTCGTATGGCCAAGGAACGGTTCCTAAGGTGTGCTCCTTGAGTTTGAATAGGGCAAGGAGCAATAAAATATGCTACAGTAAAGAGTTATTTGTGTTTACATGTCCATATGCTATAATCCTTTCTTCTTCAAAGTACACACAAATTAATTTGGGGACTGAGGTAAATTAAGTATAAATGTGGGTTTGGAATTGTAATGTGTTCACATGTAAGATCACACACAAGTTGTATAGAGTGTGAGTTAAATGTGTAGCTACAAAACACAGTAGCCAGCCATCAGGCCCCTCCTACTGGTTTAGTCCACACACCCAGGAGGCTGATGAGTATGTCCCAAGGTTCGTCCAGCTTTCATGGGGTTCTTTGTCCTAGCCAGAACCACAGAGGTCCATCAAGCCTTCTGTGAGGGAGGAGACAACTAGATCCAGAAATAGGAACTCAGCACAGTGTGGGACAAGGCTGAATTTTAGAGAACAGGGGAGTGTCTGAATTTCTTCTCCAGGGAACAGGGGATAGATTCTCTCAGGCACAGTGGCTCTGCCAGCTGCATAGAGTACTGTGCCCTATTTGTGGAGGGAGATTGGTGTGGAGGAGACTAGTTTATGGCTCCATGAACAGAGTGATGCTGTGCAGGAAAGACAGAGCAGGCACAGGGAAAGAGTCCCTGCTCCCTTTGGGTTGTGAGGAGCCCCAAAGGCCACCTAAAGAGTTAGTGTCGTTCTTGTGGGGAAACAGATTCCCAGCCTCCTCCCTGTTCCACAGGGACAGCAATTTTTTTTATCAGTTCCATCAAGGGCTGCCCAGATAGCTGGTAAGCTGAGAATGCTGGGTACATCTGAATATTTCTGGATGAGAGAAAGATGGACATTAAAATCAACCTATGATATCAGGGAGCCTGCCCATATTCAGCATGGGGTGCACCATTCAGTCAGCTAAAAGTCAGGAGAAAACAACATTGCCACCAAAAGGTGTCTCCTATCTTCCTCCTAAATCTGGGACACCTTCCTTTTGTGGCCCTGAACATCACAATCCCAGTCTTTGCTCACCAGAGTCCCCTCTGGTTTAGTTATACAGAGATCTTCCTTGGTTCTCATGCCTTTGGACTTGAATTGGGTCACACAGTCACCTTCCATGGTTCCCAGCTTACAGATGACCTAACATGGGTTTCTCACCTCCCTCCCCCATCATCACAGAACGTACTGTACCAATGCAGCCCTTCTTGTCAATCTCCATCTATGCCTACATAGACGCTGCCTCTGCCCCTGATGCTCCGGATGCTCTGAAGATTCCATTGGTACAGCTTCTTTGGGTGCATCTATATTCACACTGATGATTCTCTGACTAGTTGATAGGAAAACAATTCAGAAATCTTTCTGGGTGAGTTGCCCCTGGTAGAATTAGTTATTGCCCAAATCTGTTTCCAAGTGACCTGCCCAATCCCATCTTTCCTCAGCTTTCAGCATCTGGAGCTTTTCCAAACACTGCCTTCACCCTGGAAAGTGTCTCAGTAGGGCTTTCGCCTGCTTGCTATTTCCATTCAGTTGAATTAAGTGTCTACTTTACATAAATGGGACTCATGCCTCCTAGAGAAGTGTGTTTATTGGCATCATATGCATGAAACATCTTGGATGGGTCCCATTAAAAAAGAGACTTGATTGGTGTGTGAGTGAGCCTTTAATGAACTTCAGAGACAGTAAACAAAGCAGTGAAGTCCACATAATTTCTGTTCATAAAAAAAACCTTGCTTGTAAAAAGACATGAATTTAAAAAGGAGCCTTCGGGTGTTGGTGCTGGAGAGATGAGACTAAGTATGCTCTTGCAGAGGAACTAAATCCTGTTCCCAGCACCACATTGGGCAACTCACAAAATCGCCTGTACCTCTAACTCCAGGGTGATCTGATGCCCTTCACTGATCTCTGTGGGCATGCTTTAACATGCACATAACCCCCCCCCAAAGTGCACACATATACACACATAATTAAAATAATAGTAATATTATCTCTATTGAAAAAAAAGTCTATTGAAAGCAGAAACAAGTTTGCCAATATGGGATAGTGATCTTTCTGTTTGAAAGAGACCCTGGGCTCAGATATACTGTCCCTATGCCCAGAGAATGAGCCTGCTCTAACTACTGGGGCAACACAAGAGTCTCAGTGTATTCTTATAGCATACGTAGAAGTAATGGTGGCCAATGAAGATCACAGCCTCCCTCCCTTGCTCCCTCGGTGTGTGTGTGTGTGTGTGTGTGTGTGTGTGTGTGTATGTGTGTGTGTGTGTGTGTGTATGTGTGTGTGTGTGTGTAAGAGAGAGAGAGAGAGACAGACAGACAGACAGACAGACAGACAGACAGACACAGAGACAGACACAGAGACACAGAGAGAGAATGCTTGTGGAGGCCAGGAGTGATTGTTGATTTCTTACATATTGAGATAGGGTCTCTCACTGGGCTCAGAGTCTGACTAGCCAGCTTACACCATGGATCAATTGTTGTCAGTATCAGGGTATCAGTTATAGGCAGCTCATCAGAGCTAACTTGAGTTTCTACATTCACTCTGGGATTCTGAGCTCATGATTGTGAAACATGTACTTTACCCACTGAGCCATCTCTGCAGAGTCATACAGTCATTTTAGATTTAAGTTACTAATGCTACTACATGTGATGCATCTGGCTTGGTGCCTGTGAATGGCCGAGAGGAGAGGTCAGGTCATGGCAGCTGGTGGTTCTGATCACTCTCCTCACACAGGGAAGATGGAGATTGGGTCTGTTCCAACTCAGGTAATGATACTCCACCCACTCATGTCTCCTGCTGCCTGTCTAACCTCAGCAACAATCTCCAGTGTCAGACACACCACAGAGAAACACATAGCAGCCTGCTCCTGCTACAGGGCAAGTACACGTGTTTTCCCACGTAACCTTATCCTTTGCAGATTTCAGTCTTCTCCCCACTTAGGTAGGTGGGGTATATGTAGAAAGCAGTAACCAGACTTGTACCAAAGCAATAGTAAGCAGGGACCAGGCTTGCAGCAGCACCAGGTTCCTTCATCTCTCAACCATTTCTATTTCTCTGGTTCTGCATTTACCGTAATTCTGGAGTAGTAGACATGGATAGTCTAGTTACATTTAAGAGAGGAAGGCATGTAAAAATTGTTGAGCGAGGGATAGATTTAGCCTGATTTCCTGCAGGAACTTCGTATGTGAAAGAATTATGTAGGGAGATAGGGTGAGGTCACCTCAAAACGGACAGGCCAGAGGCAGAACCCTTGAGGGTAGCATAAAAGAAGATCCAAGGGAAGGCCCTCAGAGGCATGACAACAGTTTTCTGCTCATTCTCCTTGCAGGCAATCCAGGGAGCTGTAAGAATCTCTGAAGGTCTAGGCAGGAGGGTAGGGAGAGTTTCCATAGGCATTTCCACTGACCCCACACAAGGATGCAGGCGGACTATGCAGGATATTCTAGGGAGTAAATTATTATAGATTTAATTCACCAGCAGGAATAACCTAATTTTGAAGCCACTGTTCAAAATCTCCTGTGGCTAAGCATATTTATTTCCTAATGTTTTCCAGAGCCGTCTGTCTAAATTATTGGTCTGATAGAGATGCCTTTTCACGAGGTCTCCTGGTTCCAGTGTTAACATTTTACTGCTTTTTAAAAAAAACTTTCTCCAGGTAGCTGTCTTTGAGGAATTATGAACAAGCTTTCGAAAGCTGTGTGTTAGGCCCAAGATGTCCCAATCTCAAGGAAGAGGTGCTATATCTAAGGGCTTGTGGGAGCATTTTAAATCATTTTAGGAGACTCTTGAGCAATGTGTGTGAATGTGCCTGCTGTCAGAACACAAGAAAACTGTTCTCTCGTCCTCATGGCCTGCCCACCTTTTCCAAAGCTCTGGAGTATGCACTAGAGCCATTAGCTTCAACTGCATGTCAGGCTTCTGAGAAATCATAAACTGTGTTTAGGTAGCATTCTCTTATAAAATCCTTGGGAAAAACATCCTGTGTGCATCTTAAGATTTAATTACATCTTCTAGAGAGAAGAGCCTGATCTGTAAACTATGAAATTAATCTGAATCTTATATAGACATTTAGCTGGAGAAGGCCAGTGAAACCGGATCCTTGATACACCAAAGAGAAGAGGCTAGCTTAGCTTTACCCTCTAGTATGGGGACATCAAATGCCACGAAGTAATGATTCTTTTAGGTAAGTGTCATAGAGAGATAATGCAGGGCTCCCTGCAAGCACTGGGACAAGGGACAATGGTATTTAGGAAGATGTCCCAAGAAAGGATTGGCATCAAAGGAATACAGAAGAAGTCAAAGCCTAAAGAAACAACGCCCCAAAGGGCATTTTATGTCTCATACATAAAATCTTCCAGACAACTCCACATCTCACACCTCCTCCCCATCCCCTGTCTCCATGTGGATGCTCCCACCCTGATCCCACCTGACCTCCAGTCTCTTGAGGGTTAGGTGCATCATCTCTGAATGAACACAGAGCCGGCAGTCCTCTACTCTATGTGTGTTGGGGGTCTCACATCAGCTGGTGTATGCTGTCTGTTTGGTGGTCCAGTGTTTGAGAGATCTCGGGAGTCCAGATTAATTGAGACTGCTGGTCCTTCTACAGGATTGCCCTTTTCCTCAGCTTCTTTCAGCCTTCCCTAATTCATCAGGAGTCAGCTGCTTCTGTCCATTGGTTGGGTACAAATATCTGCATCTGACTCTTTCAGCTGCTTGTTGGGTCTTGGAGGGCAGTCATGATAGGTCCCTTTTTGTGAGTGCTCCATAGCCTCAGTAATAGTGTGAGGCCTTGGGACCTCCCCTTGAGCTGGATTCTACTTTGGGCCTGTCACTGGACCTTCTTTTCCTCGGGCTCCTTTCCATTTCCATTCCTGTAATTCTTTCAGATAGGAACAATTATGGGTCAGAGATGTGACTGTGGGATGGCAACCCCATCCCTTACTTGATGCCCTGTCTTCCTGCTGGAAGTAGGCTCTATAAGTTCCTTCTCCCTACTGTTGGGCATTTCATCTAAGGTCCCTCTCTTTGATTCCTGAGAGTCTCTTATCTCCCAAGTCTCTGGTGCATTCTGGAGGGTCCCCCCAACCTCCTATTTCCTGAGGTTGCCTGTTTCTTTCTGCTGGCCCTCAGAGCTTCAGTCTTTTTTCCTCACTCAGCACCAGATCAGGTTATCCCCCCCCCCACTCCCCACTCTCATACACTTTCCCTCCCAGGTTCCTCCCTCTCGGGGGTGGGGGCAGGGAATGGAATATGGAATGTAAAAAATAAATTAATTTAATAATAAAAATTCCTGTCTCAGGAATATAAACCAACTACAGAGCTATGATTGAATTCAAGAAGTATGTGCTCCAAGTCAGTGTGGACTCAGAGGAAGTATGTAATCACATGAATAATAGACTCAAAGGAAGTGTTTGTCCACAGGACATACGCGCCCAAGGAGATGTGCACTCAGAAGTATGCTCGCATGCCAGCAAATGTGGCCTCACAGGGACAAAGTGCAGTTTGAAGAAGACTATATGCATCAGAAGTGTGCACTCACCCACAGGAAGTTTAAATTCACAGGAAGTATGCTCTCACAGGAAGTGTATATTCATAGGACTCATACAATAGGAAGTCAGAGCTACTGCCATGTCCAGAGCTTGCAAGACTTTATGTTTTGCTTTATATTCCTTCTGTTTATTTTTGATGGCTGGATCCATGTACATAATGAGTTATGGTCATTCGCATGCTCTAGTCCTCCATTATTCTCCAAAAGAAACCCTTCTTCTCCACGGGCCCACAATCTACCTCTGTGCCTTATTTTAGTGTCATGCACCAAGTCTAACTACAATTTCACGATTGTGAGAGCAGGTCCCTTTTAGAAGCACCTGCAATAACAACTTCTACTGAAGAAATGACACTCCCTCCCCCAGCAGCCATTGCTTGCCAACAGTTTCCAAGGCAGTGGGAAATCTGAGCTCCTCCCTCACAGATTGTGAGGTATTGTAGGCTTCCGTTTTGTGAGGAGCCTTTCAGTAACCACGATGGTTACTTCATGGTAAATTCATAAGAGCAATAGTCAAGCAAAACTTCTTGAGGAGATATCAGTATGCCGCCCCCCCCCCAACTGTCAAAATAGGAGCCAGGATGCCTCTTAGGACTGAACAAAATCTAGAAAGAAAAGCTTCCCCCAAGGGAGTCAGGCTGTTTTCTCTGTGCCTTTTTCCCTGTGCCCCAAGCCAATGCCCTACCTGCTTCCTGCCACTTTGTGCAAGTATAAATCCACGAACAAATCTGATAATTCCACTGAAACACAAGAGGGAGTGGACACAAGTGGATCACCATTCTGGAAAATTCTAGAGAAGATCTCAACTCTTCCCAGTGGTGGTGTCAATCCTTGAGAGAGCAGTCTCAATCTACAGAACGTATCCAGTGGATAAATAGGAATGGGTCTTGATTTGTGTACACATCCTTCCTGTTTCCCTTAGGTACTGGAGAACTGTGTCTAGCTAAGCATAGGCAAATGTCCTTCCTCTGGGAGAAAAATGTCTCAGACTTTTAAAGATTGTGCCAACTAGGCACACTGTGCAATGTGAAATGGAATTTGCCTTTGTGAACTTGCAGCCATGACTTTCCATAGGCTGGTAGAGGGGCTCTCCATCACAGTGAGTCTTGCTACATTAGCAGGCTGCTGAGCAGAGGTGTGGACCTAATTGGCAGCAGCCACGGGAGGTGGATGAAGCCCATGGAGCTTCATATGGTCCTGTGGGGAGTACTGTACTAGCCCCTCTGCCTCCCTGCAATTGTGCCAAGCCTGAACCAGGAAGATGAATCACCAAGCTGATTGAGCAGATCAAGGGTGCCCCATAGAGTCAAAATCCCATGCTGAAAATACCTGATTGTTCCAGATACAAGCAGGTACCTGCTGTCCAGGTTCATTTTAACCTTAAAATGCCCCAACCTGCCATTTTTCTTATAGAACACACATTTTTTTCCTCTCTTCATCTAGTCTTTTGATGAACTCAAAATTGTTCAAAAACTATGAAGCCAGGAAGTTGGAGAATAGTTTTCCTGTGGTCTCTTGGGAGATACTGTGCCTTGTTTGATGGCTGTCTGCTTGTATCCATATTAAGAGAAGCTTTGTATCTCTCTTTTAAAAGAAGTGTCATATCTCTCTTTGGCTCTCTTTGACCTCAGAGAAGGGGTATCCTGTTCTGTCTCTGTCTCTCCTTACAATGCCTTTACATCTCCTGACAAATGACTCTGCTCACTCCAGAGCTCTTCAGAGCCTCTCAGAGCTGGAACCACTTGGAGTGTTGTCTTCAGCAACCCATTGGTCAGGGAACCACTAGGGAAGCTGTGGGAAGGGGGTACAGAGGGGGTACACAGGATGCACTCCTCTGTGACTTTAGGGTTTGTAACTGACATCTCTGAATCTTTTTTCTGTGAGGTATGCAAAATGTCTTGCTTTTAAAACTGAATAAGGCACCATTTTTTAAAGGCAATTAATACAATCGGGGCCCGAAGCTAATGTTGTAGCTGTTGCTGTGTGATAATGTCAGTAGATACATGCTATTGTGCTTATTCTTTATCTCCCTTACAGCTTCAGTCTCTCCCTGTTCTTTCTCTGTTTGTCTCTGTAGAACTAGGCAAGGGAGACATGAGGACCCAGTAGCTGCAGCAGCACAGGACAGGCACAGGGGAGGGGACAGCCACTCACACAAATGAGGATGGTACCAAGAGGGGCTAATAGGAGCCAGGCATGAAGGATGCATCAGCTCTGGGCTTACAGAGTGCACGGAAAGTAAGTGGTGGGAACAGAGGCCAGGGATATCTCCAGGGGGCTGTGCTTCAAGGGGTAGTACTAGGCGACCAGACCTTATGATAGAAGGTTCTTTATCCCTAGGATGCCATTACACACACAAGAAACCCAGTGGAGACTTAAGAGATCATTCTGTGTAGAGCTTCTTAAAGCTCTAGAAAGAAGGGGAGGGGCTGGAACAGGACCCTTAAAACAGAACAAAGTCTAAAGCAGAAGAGTTCTGCAGGTCAAGAGGAGGGGATGCATTGGAGTAAAGAGACTGTAAGTGTGCACAACAGGCATATAGACCCAACACGGAAGGGCAGAATGGGTAGAAAGCACATGCTGTGCCCAACAAGGGAGGACATTATCCCCACTTACTGGGAACTATGTCTTCCCAGCTGGTTTGGACAAGTTGAGTTCTGTCTTCTATGCAATAATCATAGTGAGTTATGAGTTCTCGTTTAAGTAAAACCTCACTTGATTTCTATAGAATATATTTAGCAAGCCAAGGGGAGTGCTTAGTAGATCAATACTAAGCCAGCAGTACGTACAGCCAATCAATCAGCTGTCCAGCCACAGTTTCTCTGATAATGAGGTTGAGTACAGTGATTTCTGTCTCAATATAAATGGGACTAAAGAGGGTGTGGGGTGTTTAAGAAACTTTTCTTTTGCTTAAAATGGGCTTAGGAAGAAATAAAACAAGGTCTAACCATAAGCTACACACATTACCCACAGGCACTTCTGATAATGACACATGTTAGGAGGTGGGGTTATAGTTATTAGAATGATTTGTCTAGCACATATGATGCCCTGGGTTCTGTCCCCAGCATTACATAAAGTGGTGCATGCCATTAATTCCAATACTTGGGAGGTGGCGGCAGGGGGATCAGAAGAGCATTGGCTACATAATGAATTTGAGGCTAGCCTGGGATACATTAGACTCTATCTTAAAAAGTAAAACAAATCACATTGCACTTGATTTACAGGAAGAAAAATGGTTTGGGGTTGGCCCATGCCAGCGGCTTCCCAATAGGGGCCCAGGGGATGATCAGCCATACGTCCTTTAGGTGTGTATACAAAAGTATGTAAATGAATGATCAAATTTCTTTTTATATTTCCAGGTTGATATTTAACTTTTAAAGGCATACCTAATTTATGAACCAAGCTCATTTTTGTGTAATTAGAATCTCAAGTTTCAGGGCCCCCGTGTATCCTTTTCTCCTTGAGTTCCCTTCCATCAGACATAGAGAAACCAGAGTCCAAAGGGCATCCTTCCAAGACACATTTTCTTTATACCACCACCATTTACATAAGGAACAAAGCCTCCTATTTCATCCCCACAGACAATATTAGCCCTTCCAGATGTAATTAGTAAAAGTCCCTCATCATTCCAATTATTGATTTCATCAAACATTCTGCTAATCCAATATTCTCCAAATAGGACTTTGATCATATTCTTGATGTGCATTGTAATTACAGAACAAAGGACAGGAGGCATCTGAAGGAGTTGACCCATTTTTGAAAGGGCCTTTTGATTTGTCAGTGAGGACCTTGAATGTCAAAAGCTAATTTGAAGCCTCTCTTAGATCT
>JADRCC010569086.1:0-20162 GCA_019843855.1 Hylomyscus alleni
CCTAAAGCCAATTCAGTTTTTAGAACAAAATCTGGATCACTGATATAACCCCAAGATTTATTCTAAAGCTATAGAAATCAAGAGAAGGTGGTAAATGTTGAAAGAACAGACAAAAAGATCAACAGAGCAGAATAGAGAGTCCAGAAATAGCCACAGAATAGTCATTCAGCATCTGACAAAAGAGCAAATGAAGTAAAATGGACCAAAGATAGCCTTTTATCATATGGGTACAACTGGATATGCACTCTAAAGAAAACAGATTCAGATGCGGGACTTATGCTCTGCAGAAAAATTAACTAAAAATGGATCTTGGCCCTAAAAGGAAAAATATCTAACTTAACAGAAGATCACATAACATAATTTCTAGATGACCCAGGATATAGCAAAGGCTTTAATGGGAACAGCTACAGAAGCACTATGTAACTGAAGGTTGACAAGAAGAATTTGATCAATGTGAATAACTGTTATCTGAAACCTACCAAGAGGATGAAAAGTCACACCATAGACTTAGCTAATACCTGCCAGAGCTAATGATACTCTTTTATGCAGGACATACAAAACAGACCTTAAAACTTCACAAAGAACCTTATTCAAGAGAATGTACAAGTCAGAAGTCAAGAACACATTAAATAGGTTCAACATTGTATGTTACTAGGGGATTTTGAATTTAAACAAACAAAAGACAAGACATGCCTATTTAGAATACTAAGACCACTGTGTATTAGTACAATTGGAGAGGAAGTACATGATCTTGGTGTAGACACCTGGGCATTTAGGAAGTCTCTGAAATGTAAATAGACTCAGGACAAGATGAGGCTCATTAGCCTCATCTTGTAAATACTGAGTAAATACTTCTTGGCATTTACCCAGATAAATTTAAAACTTATGTCCACACAAATACTTGCTGATAGATGTTTATAGCAAGTTTATTCATAAATGCAAAAGCAATGAAGTAATCAAGATAGGCATTAGTATAGGAGTAGATAAGGAGCTAGTTACATATGGAGGGGAGCATATTACACTGATGTTACAAAGAAATGAACCATGAAACCCTGATAAGACCTAAAGTTACTTTAAGTGGATATTAGTGATTGATTTTAATTTGAAAAGGAATAGACACAACTTGAGGATGAATACATGACATTGTTTTTTTAACAACATTTGTAATATTTTAATATAGCAAATTAATATAGTTTTACAAATATAATACTTAATACTGTCCAGAGCTGCTGCAAAAACAGTCATTTCTATATACTACTGCTGGAACCATGAACTGATTTTATGTCTTTTTTTTGTATTGTGAATTTGTTTATTTTGCTTAAAATGATAACTTCCAGTTCTATCCATTTTAACCCAAATTTGATTCCATTAATCTTAACAGCTGAAAAAACTAGTAATTTATATTATATGTAATATGTATATTACATATAATATAAATTACTAGGTTTTTTTTCAGCATGACATTCTTGACAAGGCAAAATCTTGGAGACAGGAAATGAGATGCATGGTTGCCAAAAGTTAGAGAGAAAAGGATGATGATTAGGGAAAATGTAGTTCTTTCCTTAGGGTAGTAAGACCATTCTGTATGGAAATGGTCTATGTGGTAGTAGGCTTTGTTAGCTTGATACACTCTACCATACTTACAAAGTGTCAATGAAGACTGACTAAATTAGGTTGTTTTGTGACCATGCCTGTAGGGAATTATTTATTACATTGACATAGAAATTTCCATGGACTATGGGTGGCATTCGTCTCTGGGTAGAAGTGAGGAGTGAGGGAGTGTTGAGCTGAGCGTGAGCATGCACACAAGTTGGCTTATGTTCTAAGTAGAGTATGATGTGAGCAGTTGTATCAAGCTCTTGTTGCTGTGACCTCCCTACAATGATAAACTATAATCCCAAGTTCTGGGCCAAAATGAATCTTCTCTCCCCTTCATTGCTTTTGTCAAGGTTTTAGGTCATATGGTTCCAAAATGACTTCACCTATTCCTGCTGTTGCTGACTACCCCCACAGACATCAGAACCTGTGTTTCTAGGTTCCAGCACCGACTAAAGACCAAACACTCATAGTGAGCCTTCCAGGATTTCAACCTCAAGCTGTGATTCAGCCTCATCAAATGGACAAATATTAGGTTGTTGGCCTCTCTGGTATGAAAAAGCCTCTTTGGAAATGTATCAATTGCTAAGACATATGGCCTTAAGTTTCAGGGATCTACTCATTGTTTCATTTGCTAATGGCTATTGTTACAATTTTGATGTATGTTGACAAAAAATTTGCTCTGAGTTATACTTTACTTGAAATTTTCCTTTTGTTATTCTCTCCTTTTTATAATTTTCTACTAAATGCTTCCACATTTTCATTAACAATATTTTCAGCCTTTCCTTGATAATTTCATGTTTAAATCATTTTCAGTCCCTCTCCCTACTTCTTTCCCAGGCCACACCCCATTTCTAGGTACCAAACTTCCTACTTCCTCTCTCTGTCACCCGTAAAGTCCAATTTGTGCTGCCCATATATTCTTAGACAAATAGTCTCACCTTGGAGAGCATGGTCATCTTACTAGAAGAGCCACTCTTACAGAAAACTGACTTGCCAACAGCTTCTTGGTAAGGGGTGGGACTTCATGCTCAGCTCCCCTGCCCTTACTGGGATTTTGTCTGACTTAAGGCAGCATAAGTCTTTTGTATGCCATCACAACCTCTTGAATTTATGTTATCTGTCTGCTGTGTCCAGAAGACATCTTTTCCTTGTAGTCATTCACTGCCCCTAGCCTTATAATCTTTCTGCCTCCTCTTCTTCAATGACCCCTGAGTCTTGGGATGGATGTTGTAATGACTTTCATAACTTTACATGATGGGTTTTTATTGAGACACAGTTGTTTTAAGGGTTTTAATACAATACAATGCACTACGCATTCCCTGGCTTTCCCTTCTCCTTGTAAATTTAAATATATCCTACAAGAGCTCATACAAGAAGATGGATTTTGACTGTTCATCTTGGTAAATGATTTACTTAAAAGATAGTACTGATACCAGCTGTATTATCAGGAGTAGGTGAAACTCTGTACTAGCTGATGGATGAGTTACAGAAATACATTCACATCAAGAGTTTTGTACACATGACTTATTATTCCATCTAGCATTTTGAGAAGTCCTAACTTTTTAACCTAAAAGAGCATTACCAGCAGAACTATGTCGGGTAGTATTCATCTGAAAATTAGAACCATTTCTCTAATATATTCCTACTCTATGGTCTCATTCTCTTAATGATGCTTCCAAGTAAGCTAATAGTTTGAATTTGGATGACACATAAAATTTAAAAACAGTTTAAGGATGATATGTTCTAAACCCTGGAATGTTATATTGAATAATGTGTGGAATCAAGTATTTATCTTAAATTAGTATTGAAGATCCACATATCTTTTACATATCTAGTTTTCAGTGGAAATAACCACTGTTTCCAAGATCTTGTTTTCATACTCAAATAATTCAATAAGGTTAATTAAACCCAAAGACCATGATCTATTATCACACAGAAAAGATCATGCTGGAATACAAGCTTATCTACTACTGAAAGAAGAATAGATCAAGGCTTAATCTCACATGTAGCTGCTGCAGCACAATGATTTTTATAGACCATGAGGAATAAAAAAACACTGGAGTGACCCAGTGAAATAAATGGCAGATTGGTTGTCATTGTTCTCCTTCCTGTTTCAAGTGACTTTTATCCACACACATTCTAATTTATCACAGACCCAATTCAACAAAACATTTGTGAAACTATGCAGTTTGGTTTCTAGACATCCTTCATTTCTGAAGAACCTGCGTCACATAAAAGTTTATTGAAAAAATATGTATACACATTATATTTATTGAAACATCTTACAGTGAACACCTTCTGTGCCCAGTTTTAAAAGGTTCTATTTGTAGTGTACCCTCATCATATAATATGTCTTAAGTCCAAAATATCACTTTTTTGTTTGTTTGTTTGGTTTTTTTTTGAGACAGGGTTTCTCTATGTAGCCCTGACTGTCCTGGAACTCGCTCTGTAGACCAGGCTGGCCTCGAACTCAGAAATCCTCCTGCCTCTGCCTCCCAAGTGCTGGGATTAAAGGTGTGTGCCACCACCACCTGGCTCAAAATATCACTTTTTAAGCAAACCAGAAATATACTAGAATATCCCTAAAATGAACCTTCAGTAGTTAGGCCCACTCATCAAATAACTTCCAGCAATATTCTTTTGCTTATCTTGGCCTTTGGTCTGCTGATGGGTGGAGGATGACATGTTCTTAAAACTAAGGCAAGAAATATATGGGGTATCACTGGGATAAATAGTCAAATCATGTTTTATGAGTACATGGATGGGGTGAAATCTTGTGAGCTAAATATAAAATTGATTAAATATTACTCAACATATATATTGATAGATTGTATCTCTTCTAACTCTCCATATATGAAGCAAAAGTTATTATGTGTGGGCAAATACATTTTTATCTGCATGTGCCCAATGACATAGGAAGCTTTCTTGCTGTGTCTTGTGAAGAGAAAACAACACTCAGGGAGAAACTAATGCTTTCTAGTTCTTATGGCAGGGGAGGAGACACAACAAATACTAAAAATTGATGTGAAAAGATCACAACAAAGGAACAGAAAACTAAGTGATCCACTTATCCATGAGTGGCACAGTAAATGGAAACATTGGAGGTCTCCTGTGTAACAGAACACAATCTAATCCATTCATATCTCATATTGCCTATAGAGGTGTATTTGTTTGGGCACACTGGACTTAAAGGGGAAACTTTTACTGTTTATTAGATGATATGACTTTTGTTTGTGCCACGGGCACAGACTGAAGTAAATATTCACATCCAGCCTTCACTTTTGTTAAAATTTCTTTAGATACTTTGTGACCCTCCTGCTGCTGATGGCTGATTCTTCAGACCCCACCTGCCACAGATAACCACGCCTCTCTGCCCCCCTCTTGCTAATTGCCACGCCTCTCTCCATGTTCCAGTTGTGCAGGAAGTCCCACCTCCAGAAACTGAAGAAGTTGCTGATTGGGACAAGTTGCTGACGAACTTGGGGGAGGAGTTTTGCCTTAACTATTCTACCTAGTTTTGTTTGTAAGGAAGAGAATTGAAAGAAAGATGGCGGACTTAAACACACCACATGTCGTCTAATTTTTACAAACCCTTCCCCGCGGTTCCGGTACCTCAAAATTATGTTTCAGGACCTTGAGCCCATTCCAGAAAACCCATTCGTACATGTGGTCACAGGTGGCTATATTTGTTCAATAAATTTTCTAAATATATCATTCTAACATTACAGAAGGCTCTGATTGCTATTCTAGAATGCTTTGGCTTAGTAATAGAACCTATAACAACAGAGGTGTAACTTATTGACATTATGAACTTTGCCTGTTAAAAATAAATACTTAGTAGCAGAGAGCTGAAATTAGTTGGTTCAAAAATATGAGTCAATTTTTTTGTAACTTAAACTCTCCCGTCCATTGTCAACATGATACTTAGAATAAAAAGCTTCCCAGGCAGATCTTACACTTGTCTCATATGCTTCTTTACTCACATTGTTTCAGAAAACAATGAATATATCTGTTAATATAATATATATGTTACATTATAATATAATATATATATTAATATAATATATATGATATATTATAATATAATATATTAATAGATAACACACACACACATACACACACACACATATATATATATATACTTATATATATGAGAAAGAGAGAGACAGAAAGAGAGGAGAGAGAAAAAGAGAGAGAAGCAGCCAGACAGTCTAGGGATTGTGTATGCTACAATGAATATGAAATCAGAGGCCAGGGGTTGTTATATAATTCCCTTCCCATTAAACAGAAAACCAATTTACTTAATTGCTTGTGCTTAAGGGCAATGTCATTTCATGTGGCTTACTGTTTTATACCGATGTGAGAATATTAAGTTACTAATGATACAAGTCAATAAAAAAAAACACATGAACTTTCATGTTATGGAAGGAACAGACTTGACAAAGGATGACATTATGTATGAACTTTCATGTTTCAGACACTTGACTCTTCCCAGAGATGACTTCATGTCTTTTGTTCAATCCACCTGTGCTGTCTCAATCAGGAGCACTAAATTACATTATCAACTCAAACATTCTTAACTCTGAAATCGTCTTACACAAATAAACGCTATCCAGTTGAGCCTTTGAGCATTTCTGCACATTTCCATCAAACCTCTTTGGATTTGGAGTGTCCCAGTGCACATTTCTTTAGCATTAACTAAAAAAGCAAGTCTTGTATTAAATAATATATCACAACAGATTATGATCCAGATGATACACCACAACCAAAAGTTTGTGACATGGCAGAGGTTACCAATGCTTGAAATTGAATTCTTCATTTAAGAATTTAAACCAGGAGAATGTATAAAGAATTCTTTTCCAAGCTGGATAATGGGTCATTATGAAAAGACCTGGAGGTATTCATTCTTCTCAAGCCTTTTCAAACCTTAGGCAGTATGAGTAGGCATTCAGAGTGGAGGAGGGAGCTAATTTAAGAATGTTTGCATGTATTTTTCCTGTTGTTATGAAATGTAGGACAGATAATTTTCAAGTGGGTATTCAAAGCAATGATAAGAGGAATACTGAGTGCTTGAAGTAACAGAAAACATTCTCAAAGCCTGAAACAGGGAGAACAGCTACAAACTAGTTCTTCTTAAACTAAATAAAGTCATATGATAAAAAAATAGGAATGGCAGTCAATCTATTCTTACATGGGGTTTGTTATCTAATATCACGTTAATTTTTTTCTTATATATGTTTTAGTTTCTTAGGGTTGTCATAATACCATCAACAACACAAAAATCAACAGTGGCTTAAGTCAACAGACATATGTTCTCTCCCAGTTTCTGTAAGCTGCAAGTCTGCAATGTAAGTAAGGCCATGTTCCCTTCTGGATCCTTGTAGTTGGTGTCTTCTGAATTCTCCCACCTCCTGAGAGTTAAGATACTCATGACTTTGTGGTTGCACAGGTGTCTCTGCTATCACATTACATTTACTCCTCCTTGTCTGTCTTTACATGATTTTCTCTTTTTTTGTGTGTCTCCATCCAAACTGAATTATTTTCATAAGATTATTATTTATATAAGATCTAGCCCCATTTTACTTTGGAGCGATTTCATCTTAATTTAATCAGCCTTTCCACAAAAGTCCTGTTTCTAAATAAAGTTATGTTCTAAAGTTCTGGACTCTAGCATTTGAACATATCCTTTAGGTGGACAGAGATTAGTCACAAATGACATTACTTGAAGTAGCATATAATACTGAAACATGATATAGCTATATGTACATATGCATATATTTAGTAAGAAACCTTGTCAAAGAAATAAACTGAGTTGGTCATTTTCTGGTGGTCTCCTTTATTGATGCCTAACACTTTATAAACTCAAGACTCGGATTTGAAATCTCCTGAAACAGAATGACTATCCCAGGATCAATGGACAAATCAACAACCAGTTGGCCTTGCTTGATGGAGTTCATAGACATCCACCCAGCTATGAAGCATTTGATCAGCCTTGCTGGTTCACTATGAACCCATTTCCTTTTTATTAAATGTATTTATTTATTTATTTATTTATCTATTCATCTATCTATTTATTTATTTATTTTACAACTCCATATCAGCCCTTTCTCTCCTCTCAGTACTGGTGAAGTTGTGGAGAAAGAAGGACATGCCTTCAGTGCTGCTGGGAGTTCAAACTTGTACAACTGCTCTGGAAATCTATTTAGGGATTTCTCAGAATATTAGGAAAAACTGAACCTCAAAACCCAACTATGCAACTCCTGGGCATATACCCAAATTATGCTCCACCATCTCACAAGGATATTTGCACAATTATGTTCATAGCAGCTTTATTTGTAGTAACCAGAAACTGAGAGCAACTTAGATGTTTCTCAACTGAAGACTGGATACAGAAAACATAGTTCATTTACAAAACACATAATGAATTTCATAGGGAAATGGATGAAACTAGAAAATATCATCTTGAGTAAGGTATTGAAGACACAAAAGAACAAGCACAGTATGAACCCATTTCTTATCCATTCTTCAACTATTAACTTTCCCTTGAAATCTATAATCATTCTATCAAGGATCTATCACAAATGAGACAGAAAGGAAGAGGACATCTGCACTATAAAGACAAGCAGATCAGCTCAGGCCTTGAAGCTCCATCATTAATTCTCCCATTGACTTATTACTGAGAAACTTATTACACTTTCCAAATCCAGAGTTTGTATGCCTAGGAACTGAAGAATCTTACAGTTAATGTCCAGTGAATCAGCAAAAATTGCCTGTGATTACTACCACAGCATCTAGATGAATTACTTGGTAACCCAAAGCAACCTTCCATTGCATCACAAATTGCTTGTTCGAATATAGAACACATAGCATACAACCACAACAACGACATACAGAATAACAGTTAATATAAAAGAAACATGAACCAATTATAATTGGACTTATAGGTTGAAGGAAATATTTTTAATTATTATTGGTAAGCAAAAATAAAATTAGACCAGACTAGAATCCAGAAAATATACCTTCCAACTTGACAAGTATTTTTGATATATTGTCTGTGTGCCAGATGTTTTTGAGAGGCATAGACACCTATAATATAAAGGATAAGAGAAAAGTAACATAACTTACCCCACCAACTTTCTCAAAGTGAGATCCATCTTTCTTAAAGTCTGTAAGGGCGCCATTGAAATACCAGGCAAACATTATATCTAATAGGGGGTCGTGTTGAACCTGGCAGGGTAAAATGACGCTCTCACCAACGGCAACATCCATGTTAGAAGGTGCCAAAATTATCCTCGTTGGTTCTATTGGAGAGAAATTTTTAATAACAAATTATTAGTAAACAAAATATTAATGTTGATGAAAGCAATTTTTCATAAGTATATTGTTCATCTGAGTTAGAATGTGGATGGTTGAGTAGGCATGTATATAATACACCTATGTGATTAAAAGTCTTTAAAATTAAAGTGGCATATTGATATAAAATTATATTAAATTTTACTGGTCTTATAATTTTTTCTTGGGAGAATTAAGAAATACATTTTTGTAGAAGATATATATCCAGAACTGAAAATTACTTGTAAACATGTTATATTAATGACACAATCAATTCACATTAGTTTCACAGTTTTGTGAGATATAACAAAATTCCATGTTATCATGAACCTCCAATGAATAGCAAATGTATTCACATCCAAATCCAAGTAAGTTCAATCCTTCCTTGTTTACAAATTTGGGAAACATGCCACAGGAGGGGCACTATGCCAGGACATTGTCTTATGCATGATTTCCTTCAATTCTATTGTCCACCTACACATGGTCCTGTATCACCATCATATTTCTTCCATTGATAATGAATTCTACTTCTCTAGACCCCACCTTCCCATTGTTTCCTACAGCCTTTTACCCTGGGGACAACAAAACTCATCAAAGAATTGTTTGTATATATAGAGTAAAATATCCTAGGATATTACTTCTTCAAACTGGTATAGTCCAGCTTTGGTCCCTCATCTGAACCAGTTTCATCAGGGTCCCCCCAAAAACATTGTGCTGTACTATCTGGTTAGAAGTCTTTAATGCCCTGACTTCTCATTTGCCTTCCCTCTGCTTTATATGGTCACTTCATCTCATATCCTCTTAGTTAATTCATACGGTGCCAAGAACTCAGCTTTTTCCCCATCTCTCCTTACAAGGCCTCTTCAGTTCCTAAATTTTTAAATGTAAAATGGGTTGAGCTTTGTTTTTTTAAATCGTATGTTATGAACACATTAATACTAATTGTACAAATCAATGGTATTCATCTCATGGTTTCAAGCAGCAATCTCAATATAAACATCTGCTGAGGTAGTATCTTCTCCTCAGTCTCTCTCCATCATGTTTAAACTCTCATATTTCATGACCTACTCAGCTTCTTAACTTTGTTGCTTTACCATGACATTTTTAGAACACATAGTAGAATTCAGTTCTGAACAGGGGGAACCAGTCATAGTCATATGGTTTGACTGATGAAATGTAAGTCAGTGGTATATATATGTAGGGCTTAGGGGCTGAAATTTGACGGACTAATAGACAATGTGCTAGTTTTCTTTCACTGTCCATGTGATAGAGACACTGGAAGCTTTTATTCCTGAATGAAGAGAGTGGAGCTATCTCACTATAGAGTACTAATATAAGTACATCAACCTATGCCCTTGCAATTCACTGAGGTTTTGTTAATGTTTAGTCTCCTCCATTGAGTAAGCCTAGTATGTGCTAGATCTTCACTGTGCCCAGACTGACATCATAACCTCTGTCCCTCCTGAAGCCGTCCAAATACAGTACATGCCAATGCAATGATGTTGACAGCCATTCATTCTGTTATTTAATAAAATACTGTACAGTTCCTTCCTTCCTTCTTTCTCTCCCCTTCTATTTCTTTCCTTCCAGTCAATTTCTTTCTCTTCCTCTTTCAGTGCAGGGGTCAAGCCTTAGAGCTTCATGCTTGCTAAGTAGTACGTTGTGAGATTTTCCTTTACTCTTCAACTTGAAGCCATTCTTTTCTCTTCATGAACCTCCCATCCAATTTGACAGCACCTCCTGCTTTGTCTATGCACAATATATAAAGTGACTGATACCAGCCTGTAGACGCTTGAAGAAGCACACCTTTGTCTACCACTGGTCCCTGTCACCTCCTGTTGCCTTCATGGTAAATTCTGATCCATTCTGGCCTCTTGTCTTGATTTATTCAGGATTTTCTCACTAGAGCAGTTGTTTGGAAAAAAAAAAAAACACACACACACCTGGGCTGCCATTTCTCTGCTGAAAACAGTACATTGGCTTCTCTTTTCAGCTCAGACTAAAAGCTGAAGTCTTAACAAGTCTATACTATGTCTATGCACGTGTCCCTAAGCAGTCTACTAACATTTTCATTTCCCTGAAATCTGTGCCCCATGTCCCATCCAGGCCAACTAGGGGTACCCTGGTTTGCTTCTAAATTTCCCTATTCCCTTACCCATTTATACTTTTTAAATCATTTGCAACTTTTCTATTTTAATAATCTCTGAGATATTTTTATTCCCTCTGTGCCCCTTCCTCTGGTAGGATGTAATATGCACAGGCTAGCATCTTTGCTGATGTCTTCTGGACATAACCCAAACACCTGTCTCATAAGATGCTCATTTTTTCACCCTTGAAAGGATAAAAGAACAAAATATATTCCAAACTTTAAGCAAATCTCATTAATATCAAAGATTGTTTCATGAACTTGAACTTCTATAGAAAAGATCAATTATAATGAAACATGAACACTCAAAGATCTAACATAAGGACACAAAGTAAAGGTAATCACAATATATTACATTTGGGTTTTTTCTTTCTTTTTTTATTTTATTAGATATTTCCTTTTTTACATGTCATACGATATCTCCTTTCCTAGTTTCATCTCCAAAAAAAACCAACAAACAAACAAAAAACAACAAAAAACAACAAGAACAAACCCCTGTTCCCTCCCCCTCCCCCTGCCTGCCACTCCACCCTCTCCTGCTTACTGGCCCTGGCATTCCCCTACACTGAGGCATAGAACCTTCACAGGGCCAAGGGCCTCTCCTCCCATTGATGACCGACTTGGTCATCCTCTACTATACATATGCTGCTGGAGCAATTATTCCCACCATGTGTACTCTTTGGTTGGTACATTTGAGTTTCTTATGGCCCAGGATGCCAGCAGAGTAGCTACTGTATCCAGCCATGTGTCCTATGCTGTGACAAATATACAATTAGGTAACACTCTCTAGCACTCAAACCAACGTGAGTTCTGTCTTTTCAGTATACTATGCAGTGGGAGAAATGTATGTTCAATGTCCTCATTTTTAAATAAGTACTGTTTGGGAATGCCAACATTAACATAACACATGTGGATCAAATCCATACACACTCTCTCTTGTCAATCTCCTCCTATAATTCTCCACCCATTTTCTCCCTTACTTTCCTGCACAAGGTTTAAATATACCTATTCTATCTAGTGCTACCCACGCATGCATAAGTGTTTACACTTTTCTCTAATGAAATGCACTTTACCCTGGAGTAAAGCAAACTCTAAGAAAAGCACGCACCTGTCACAACCAAGTGGGTTGTGCCATTTGCTTTCCCAAACTGGTTTTCTGCTGTGCAGGTGTAGGCTCCAGCATCAGCCTTAGTCACATTCATAATTTTGAGTCCTCCATCATTTAAAAAAGAAATCCTAGAGCAAACAGAAATCAAAAAAATGGATGTGTGGTAGTCACTCCTCACATATAATTAGCACTTTTTTTCAGAACACACTGCTTAAAGTAAGTAATTTAGAGTATTGTCCACCAGTCACTAGTTTCTGTGAATTGAAAAAAGTAAAAGAGACTTACACAAATACACACAGAGTTAAAACAAGAAAAGATACTCTACCTATTAGAATTTTACTTGATGTTTTTATTTATCCTTAGTTTAATCCATTACTATCTCACATCTAATTATAGAAATGTTTTTAGTAAGATTTATGAAACACTATATATATATGCATATATATGATACAATTTACCTTAACTTTAAAACAGTGTATATAAAACAAGAACATGCTTATCTTTTATTATGAACTAGAATAGTAACATTTAACAATTTTAAAAACTAAAAATATATATGTGGCCATCTGTGAGGTACTGAAAAGAATTTCAGTCACTCCATGGGGGTTGCTCAGGGGCCTCTGCTCCAATTTGTACTCTTAAAGAAAGTCAAAAGTTACATGTAATGTGCTGAGATTGCTTTGTGAATAAGATGTTATCGTGGTGATTCATATAAAAATATTAATCTTTAGAGACACAGACAATAAAAGGCTAAATAAGTGTGAGGGCAGGGTTTCTGGGAAGCACTTTAAAAAAGAAAGAGAGGTTGGTATAAAAGGGGGGAAATTGCGTTAGATAGCATTTATAAGAGAGAGGGTTCCTTAGCACTGAGAAGGAAGAATGGGGCACTTCATTTGTTTGATATTTGTGTGTTTATTTCAAATGTCTATTTATAATTACAATTCCTTTTTCTGAATGCCTAAAACCATTAGTAGGCCTTGTAGTTCACACATAAATGTTTCTTGTTCTTCATTGTTCATAACTTTAAGTGTGTGTGTGGAATCTGTGCAAATGGAAAATAAAACATTTTCAAAGGTTAGTAGTCCAGTGTCAGCATGGCACCTTATGCAAAACAGTCAATAAATGTCTATACCTTTGGGCCTATTCAATAATGCATGTAGACACAATGGTAAGGATATTAGATTAAAGCAGAAAACCTCAGCCCAATCTCTATGTACTATTATACACACTATATGTACATATTACACAACGTGTCTAGTGTTATTATATACATATGTAAATAATGCCAATCATTGGTATCTATTGGAGACTAGGAGACTCCCAGTGCTATCCTGGTCTCATATAAGAAGGTGTGCAACCTATGTAACCATCATACTTATCTTATTCTTGGGCCACTTTTACTTAATACAATGTAACTAGCATAAGAATAAATATGTTCATTGCTTAGGGAACAAAGAGCAAATGAAGTTTGTACATATGCAGTACCTGCTTGGTCAGAGAAGCTTCTTATTGTGGTTAGTTAAAGTAAACAGTCTCTTTACTGTCAAAAATGCTGAGACTAAGCAACTGTGAATACTCAACTATAGATGGAACATCTATAATCAAACCCATATCACCCCCGTCATACCTTAAGCTCAAAGCACAGGAAAGATGAAGAGAAGTAAAGAATATTAGAGCAGTAGCAGTTGGAGGAGTGCTGTGAAATGTCCTCTAGACATGATAAACTCATACTCATCACACAAACTCATAGCGGCTGAGTTAAAAATTCTAGTTAGATGAAGGAAGACCTTCTAGGTCCACAACCCATGGCTAAGCAATTATTGCCAGAGTAGAGGGAAAGTCTTCTCTAGTCAGAAGTATGGACAGTGATAGGTTCTTCAGGCCATAGTGGATGATATCTTGGTCATGTGCATACAGAAAACACTAATTGAATACAAATAAATGAACAGGGCTAAAAAGTATATTTAGTAGTTAAGAACACTTATGGCTCTTTCTAACAACACAGGTTTGATTATGAGCACCCATACAGTGGTGGCTCACAATAATTCACAATCTTAGTTCTCTTTAGATACCCTCTTCTGAGAAAACCAGGCATGCACATGGTCTATCTACACAATTCAGACATACACTCATATGTGTAACATGTAAGATAAACTAAAGATTAATTTATTATGAAAGGATCAAATGAAATTGAGAGGAATATATGATGAGGCGCTAGAGGGAGTTGGATAAGGGAAATGAGGAATGCACTTAATGAAGGTACATTACATTCATGTGCATTGAATTTACACATAGTAAATTTAAGAAACTAGCATTTGCAAAGTTTCTTTTTTAAAAAAACATATTGTAATTTTTGTTATTATTGTTATGTGCATGGGTGCTTTGCCTGAATGTATGTCTGTGCACATCATAATGCCTGGATGCCTTGGAAGAAGACATCAGAAGCTCTTGAACGGGAGTTAGAGATGGTTGTGAAGTTACACGGAAGTTATATGAGTCAAACTTCTGTCTGCAGCCAAAGCAGCCAGTGCTCTTAACTGCTGAGCCGTCTCTCTAGCCACATCATTTTCTTTTTTAATAGGCTGGTTTGAAAGTGGTATGAATGCAAAGTTTGGTTACATGGAGTACCAACAGAGTCTGTTACACACATATAAATACTCATTTGTAGTCATACATGTATCCAGGCACCCATATACATATATGTATGATATTGTTAATTATTTTATTATATAAGTATCAAAAAGGTGCAATAGGAGGTCGAATAAAGAGAATTTAGAATTGACTTAGCTGTGGTTAAGAAAACGAAACTATGCTATTAGGACAGAGATCAACAGAAATGGAGAGGATGAAGAGGACAGGAAGGAGCAACTGAGGGCTGGAGGAAAAAGTGATAATTTCCACAAACAAAAGACTTAGAACAGGGAAGAGAATTCAATCAACAAACCCATTCCCAATTATTATGATCACTAATCATTTCAATAAAAAAAAAAAGCTACGGTATTGCTCCAACTGATTTTAATTATTGTTGTTAATAAAAAAATGGTTTGCTATTTCTAACATGTAAAGAAAAGACATTGGTCAAGGACATCTCAAGCTCATGTATGCATTTAAATGGGATCAAGGGTACTATGAGTGCTAAGAAGGAGTTAAAAGAGAGGCACAAGATAACTGGAATCTACCACTTTGAAAATTTGTCAGTCTTAAAACAGAGCAAAATATCTCTTATCAATTCAGTAAACACTGAGCTAAGGTTTAGAGATTAAATGAGAATTAGTTTTGGTTATTGTTTCATCCCATAAATTTGTACATTTCTAACGTCAATGTGCAGAATACCCAGACATCAAAACAAACAAACAAACAAACAAAAACAAAACAAAAAAACTCAAAAACCTTTGTGTTTGTTTAGTATGTGCTGCAGTTCTTGTATGAATCTCAAAGCGATGAACAAAATAGGGATGAAGCTAGACAAATAAAGAAATCCTGCATTGTGTTTTGTGCATAACTTCAATTGAGAAAAGCAATTTGCATGGCCTTGGTGAAGTGGGGGAGGATTCCAGAGGCAAAGCCTGAGGTCTTAGTCACCACACAAGGATCTCCAAAACAAACACATTGACTCTCACAGAATGCAAGCTCTGCGTGCATCATAAAAATTTAAGCTAATTGGGTATTTTCTTCCTAAATTGGTTCTTCTAGTAAGTTCTAAAAGGCCCACAGGGCATTTTGCACAACATAAAAATAAACAATATTCAGTAAATGGATGGAGTAATTGTTTCTCAACAGAAAACCTTCAATAACCCACGCTTCCCTACAGAGACTCAAAGTGAAAATTTTATACCACTTCACTATAAATGAAATTGCCTTCTAAGCTTTCTGGGAACAGGTTTTTCTGAGAATGGATAGGACAGAAAATGTAGATAACAACAAATAACTCCATACTTGGCACAAAAAGTTAAATGAAGATGGATGAGATTAACATTCTGAAAAGTGATATTCCATCCTGCTTTGAAAAATGTGCAACTAAAACCATGATGGCATTTTAACATCTAGATTAGTTTTATAGTACACCTTTATGTGTGTTTTTTATTGCCCTTTCCTTTTGTAGTAAGAGGTCAGTTATTTCATTTAGCTTTGAACAGTTATTTCATTTAGCTTTGAACAGTTTATACTTAGTTTCAGATAAGGAGATGTGATTGCTCTACATTGCTCTAATGATCCATGATGTAATTCAGGGATGGCACTGATAATGGGACTTACAAAAAGAAAACACAAAATCCCCTGTTTTCTCAAAATGTATACTGTTGTCTAGGTAACATTGAACTACACTTTATGATGGCATTTGAACACTATAATAGCACAGTATGCTTTCAAATAGAAAAGGTATGGAGCTTTCAGCACAGCAAGCAGAAATTCTGAAAATATTGTTTTCCCTGGTCTATGATTGGAGTATCGCAGTAATTTATTCAACTTGAGTTTTAACAAACACACTAAAGTGAACATTTTGTCAGGAAGTACATCTCAGTGGAGATGAGCTCACATGAGATCACAATGATTAAACTGCTACAGAGAAAATAACAAGGCTATTTTGGATAGCATTTTCTGAGCACACATTCCACAAGATGGAATGCTTACAATTAGCTGTAGGAGAAAAGTTTTCACAATGCATACATTACAGGATTAATAATGACAGTTAAGAAAAGCAAATATATATCGATGAAAGCATATGAGAAAATATGTGTCAGAGAAAAAGACAGTAGACAGTACGTTGCCCCAACATACTCAGTAAAATAACTGTTCCCTCTTGGGCTCAAAGGTCTCCTACAGACTGTATTTAGAAAATTAGTATTAAAGTTACTATCCTTTAGCCATACCATTTGGGCCTTTCATCTTTAGAATCCAACACTATTAGTTTAGTGATTCATTAGACAGAAAAAAAAATCACTCAGGAAAAGAGATACAGAATGGGGAAGACTCAAGAGTTATTCATCCTATCATTGAGTGAGCATGGACTGTAAAAAATGTGCTTTGTTATACTGCATGATGTACAGTCTAGGCAGTGGGTCTCTGAGATGCTGATGATAACATAGCTTGACTGAAATCAGTAGCTTATAGAAACACACTGGAATATTATCATGACCTTGTATTTATAAGGACATGGTCCACAATCCGGGAACATTTGCTCTACTTTTATTTAACTTTTCTAAGTACTCAGATTACTTTGAGATATATATTTGGAACTGAGTCAATTTTGTTGAGTCAACTGTTTTCTTCTAAAATGAACCTAAGCCCATAGAAATAAGAGGCTCAAAAGGTACTTCATTCAAACTAATACCACTGTACTTGCTCAGGCAAAAAGCATATTGTGTTCTTTTACAATAGGATATCTACAAAGATTATAAATAATACCCAGATATATTGAAAAAAGAACTCAAATTTGACCAAATGGTATATGAAATTGTTAGATGGCTTATGTATTAATAGAAAACTTCAAAGAAGGTTATTAAGACTCAAAGGCTCTCCATATTAGATGCTATTCTTCTGTACTTCAGAGATGAGTTTGATCAATGAAAATAAAAATCAATCTGTGAGCCTCATTATTCTATATACATAAAGATGATGTAAAATTGCTTAGGAGAGCAAGGATGTGATATAAATACTTCATCGGGAATTAAGTAGACTTACATGTTAGCACATGTGAAGAGCCACAGGGCAGCTCTGTAGCACTATCAGATGGGAAGATATAGGGACTCTATACCCTGGCATAGCAAAGATAAATAGGAAGTAATTGAAATAATTGAACTCTGCAGTCAGAGTCTTTCATCAACACTGAGGAGAGAGGCACATTCTCTGGGAAGGGCTCGGAGAACTTTTCTCCTATAAGTGTCTCTCTACCCTGAAATATTAGTCACACTCAATAATAACACTGAAGTCTAAAAGGCTCCTTGTAAACACAAGAGGAATTCCATCAAGTCAGTGGCTTCCAGGCTGTCAAATTATTTGACTTGGTCCAAATGGGGACTTACTTTTTGGACCCAGCATTGATCTACTTTTGGTGGAATTCTCTTTCTCATTTTATGCTGTCTTGATAGGACTATGAATTACAGTGATCTGCTCTGACGTAGCTGAGGGATAAAGGACAATAAGTTATATTTTCCAAATTCTATTAAGTACCAGTTGCTTTGGTGTTATCTTAAAATACACGATCAGATTAGGCTAGAAATGGATCAAAAGGCTTTACCTTCCTAACAACTTTTCATGTGCTATACATCCTGTTGAATTGTGGATAATATTATGAGAAAAAATATGTTTAACTATGCATATCAGAGTTTCCCTTATAGCATCAAGATTTGTGGAATAAAAATACAAATATAAACTAATTAATTCATCCTCGCACTGGTTGAGACAAGAAAGGAAAACGCCAACAGCTAAAATATCGGGTACCAACCAGTGTTATAAGACACATAGTTATTTAGAACTCTGTAATATCCATATACAAATTCTTAGTTAACATTTCTATATCCTCAAGGTACAACTTACAAAGAATTGGTATTTAGTATGTACAATTTCAAGAAGCATATGTTGCCTCAACAAATGCCAAGAGTTCAAACATAATTTTAATATCTAGAAGGCACAGCTTGATCAAACAAGTGTGCTCTAATGATTATATATCCTTATATTGAATTCTTGCCAGATAGAAGCATTTTTCCCCACTATGCAATCTTCAAGGTTATCATCATTTATAGGCATCTATCAATATTTAAGTGGTACATTTACAATTTTATTCTGTGTTTCTAATATTCTTAGATCAGAAAGGTGTTTTAGCACTTAAGGTATTTTCAGCTCCCTCTACATAGAACAGATATATGGGTACACATAACAATGTCCATACAACTAGGGATAATTCAAGTCTTCTAAGACTATGGACATCAAGTTAGAGACCAATTCTACCACTCACATATGCACTCAATAAATATGTTTGGGAAGTCTTTATGTAATATGCTTCCATGATAGATTTTTGAGAAGTGTCTTACTGACTCTTTTCTTTATGATAACAAACATATCACAATTGCCACCTTGAATTTTTTCCTTGCAGAAAAGCAAATTGTTAATATTATTTCACTCAAGTACATGAAGATTGGATTAGCCATATGCTAGTTCAGGGAAAGTCTTTGATCTGTTTTCTAGGAATAATGTGAATAACAAAAATCTCAATGTCTCTGGTCATCTACTCTGTCTTTATAAGAAAGCAACATAAGTATTTGCTTCTCTTTAATTTTCGGTTTGGGACCTCTACATACACCTGAAGTCCTGACTCTGAGTTTACATTTGAAATTTGAAGATTATTAAATATATATTAGTAAAACTATTCGTGGAAAGTTAAATGAGGTGTGGTGTGTGTAGTCCATTTATTGTACCAAAGGTTTGAATCAGTTTTATATTTGAAAATTGTCTCTGTTTAGCAAGAAGAAAAAGAAGTTTTGAAGTGAATTTTATTTTTAAGCATGTCAAGTGCTGGTACAACAGGAGACCGTGTCGTCTCCATAAGCATCACCTGGCTTTGGATAAATGCATATGTATTTCTTGGCTAAGCAAGAGTTGTATATCACCTTATAATGTTGCTACATCTCACATGGGTACAACTATTTGGAACCATTAAAAAGCCGACCCGGCCCCAGAGAGATTTGTGGCCATTAGTCACCTAAGGGCAATGCCCCAAGCCCTTCTACATGTAGATGAGACATCCTTAACATCTCAGACCAAGACAATAGGAAAAGGACATGACCAACAGTCACGTAGACTCAAAAACAGAGTTCTCCATGATAACGAGGTACCTAGAGGTCCTGAGGGTGCCAATTAGCTTCCTTTCCCAGACATTCCTTCTTGAAAATGGTATTTAATTTCAGGCCCACCCTGGGAAGTAAGGTATGTTTTTCAGCATCCATTTTCTGCTACGACAATAGTAAACTGTTTGGAATCATA
>JADRCC010569091.1:0-24208 GCA_019843855.1 Hylomyscus alleni
CTCAATGAAATCATTACAGACAGCTTAGCTAGAGGCAGACTGTCCCCATCTGGGAGGAGGGGGTGTGACAGTAAATCTTTGGGTTCTCTTGCTTATCGTTGCTGGAACTCAGAAACTATGGCTCGATTTCTACTCCCCATCCCCCCCTTCTGCTGTTGTTAAATTCGGAGGCATTCCTTTGTCATTTCTTAAAAACATGATTGTTCTAATAAGGCCTTCTGGAGTCTTAAGTAAGCTTCAGCAGGGCAGATAATTTCCTGAGTTAAGCCATCAGCACAAAGGTGCCCATTCACTCTCTCTTTCCCAGAGTTTGACTATGAAGCTGACATCATTGTCCTTAGAAGCTCAGGGATTGATTTTGGCGACTGCAGTGGCAGCATTTGCATTACACATCTGTGGTGCAGCCTGAACCCTAAAGACCAGACTGAGCTGCCAGCCGCATCACATACCAGCACTGTGACCTTGGACTTACTAATTCACCGTTCAGGCCATCATTGTAGGCTTACAGTGTGGGCATGCGGGCTTCCCGGTGAGCCCTCCCTCCCAACGAAACTGCAGCTGGTGGTCGGAGCCTCAAAAGAAAGACAACATCATTTCGGTCTATATGCAACTGCTGGGCAACATGGGCTGAATATCTTAATGAGCATGTGACTAAAACTCCAGCCTTGACTCACAGAGGATGCTCAGTAAAGAGGATTCTCAAATGACCCTTTATAGAACAATGCACTGTTTCTCTATTTGGTAGCGATTGAAAGTATGCAGCCTCACCTGGATACCGACACAAAGACTGAGGGAAGATTCAGTCCGCCTTCCCAAGCACAACACTCCTCCAGGGCTCCAGTAAACTAAATGTTCCAAAGCACATGTGTAACTGTGACATTCAGAGCAGAGGCCCAAAGGTTGAGTAATACTCCCCATGACTTAGTAGAAAACGAGAAAGAATTGAGAACTATATATTTTTTTTTGTTTGGCTTTGTGAAGACACAGGGAAGGCCCTTGCCAATAGGCCCCTCTCTGTGTGTTTTCTAGGTGCCTAAAGCAAAATTCTCTGTACTGCAAATATCCGGGAGCACAGAATCACACTAGGTACAAGCTATAGAAACGAGATGAGTGAGTCCAGGTGAATGAATCCCTTTGGGATCTCAGGGTCCTGAGAAACATCAGAAAAGTATTGACCTCGAGAATAAGATGCATGTGTGTGTGTGTGTGTATGTGTATGCATTTGGGTGTGCATGCCTGCGCAAGAGTGTAAGGAAGGGTGGACGTGGAGAAGGCCAATGCAGGCTGCCCAAGGCGGATTTGCTTTCAAAATCGAGACTCCCAATGAATTATCACACTTTGGTGGAGAAAATTCAGAAGCACTATTATTGCTTCTACAGAATCCCAGAGCTGGATCTGGGTTGGCAAAAGGGAAGGAGGGTGCGGCATCTCGTGCTGCTCTCTCTTTACATTTGCTCCTGGCCAAAACCACTCTGCCCATGTCTCCTAGGAGACACTCCTGTGTCTTCTCCAAGACAACCTCCTCTTTCCCAGCCCAAGGGAACCCAGGGAAGGTATCAGACCTTCTCTAGCACTTCTGTAACTTTTACTCATATCCTTGCTGCGTGGACACCATATCTGTGCAGTCATTTCTCCCACGGAGGCTGAAGGAAGGGCAGTGTCTCTCCAGTGCATTACCCGCAGAGCCCAGTTCAGTGTCTGATTCCCAGGAGGCATTTGAGAGATGTTTGAAGAAAGGAAGAATACGGAGCAACCTATGCCAAGGTGATGTTTCTCAAAGCAGAGTCATGATCATGTCCCCTCTGTGGCGGGCAGCCCATGATTAAATTCTTACTGTTTGGTATCTGAATTCTAGGGTAGGCCTAACTTTATCATTCTCATATTCAACACTGCCTGAGCTGAGTTCTTTAATGTTTCTAAAGTATCCTGTACTCCTAGTGTCTTGGGATTTTATTGCTGTGAAGAGACACCATATTGAAAAAATTAATGGGGGCTGGCTTACAGTTTCAGAGGTTTTAGTCCATTATCACCATGGTGGGAAACATGGCAGCATTCAGGCAGACATGATGCTGGAGAAGGAGCTGAGAGTTCTTCACCCAAAGGCAACAGAAAGAAGGAAAAGGACGACACTCACCATTACAGAGGAGTCCAACATTTGAGCACATGAATAGGTTGTTACAAGAAAACGGAAACAGTGCAACAGGAGAGGTGTCCAGAATGGCCCTCTCATGGCGTATCAGTGCTTGAAACTGTTTCTAGTATTTTATGTTTATTTGCAGCACAAGAGGTTGAACAATAAGTTCTCGTTTATGCACTCTACCACTGAGCTACCCACTCCCACCCACAAATCCCATGTTTTTTATTTTTAAGCATTATTATAAGAAGGGTTGTTCACAACCCATTTCCAACACTCAGAACATTTGTGATATACGGTATATACTCAACTACTACTTATCAAATACATTGCTATCGTATACCCCTTTACTTTTTTTCAGTTAGTTCATATTCATGTTGTGCTCAAAGTCTCTAAAAAAAACCTTTTTGTTTTCTTATAGCTCCATTTCGAGCAGAAATTCTTCCATACTGTTGTCACATCATCTTAGCCATGTGGCTTCCACCACGGTCATGTTGCATGAAGATGGTGAGGCAAAAAAGAACACAGAAATCCTTATAGTCTGCTTGATAAGTGTCTTAGTTAGGGTTGCATTGCTGTGAAGAGTCACCATGACCAAGGCATCTCTTATAAGAGCCAACATTTAATTATAGCTGGTTTATAGTTTCAGGTGTTCAGTCCATTATCATTATAGCAGAAAGCATGGCAGAATATAGGCAGAAACGGTGCTGGAGGAGCCAAGAGCTCCACATCATTGCCCACTCCCACAGTGACACACTTCCTTCAACAAAGCCACACCTACTCCAACAAGGCCACACCTCCTAATAGTGCCACTTCCTGGGCCAAGCATATTCAAACCACCACAATGAGCTAGCCCTCAAAGTACTTCAATCATGTGTATTCATGCTCGGATTCCACTGGCTAATACTCAGCCACTCTCCAACACCGACTCTCTAAGGATGTGTATCTGAAGTGTGGTCCAGTGGGGGGAAAATATTTTTATAGCCTCTGCTGTATTCTTTGAATTAAGAGAGGGAAGAATAAAGAAAAATAGAAACAAGGAGAAAAGGGTAATTAGGGTGAAACTATTAGTTGTTTTTTGATTGCTGCAATCGAACACTTGGTAGGGTCAAGGAGTCGTACAGAAAGAAGGGTTTGTTTGGGCTTACAGTTCCAAAAAGGTTTAAGAGTCTGTGATGTCAGCTAGCAGCAGATACAGTGTTGGGAACAGAAGTACTGAGAGTTCACATCTTGAACCATAAGCGTGAAGCCAAGAAAGTAAACTGGGAGTGGGACAAGACCTTAAGCTCTCAAGGTCCATGACCAGGGACATACTTCCTCCTGCAAGGTCATACCTCCTAAGCCCTGACAGCTCCACCAACTGGGACTAAGTTCTCAAACTTGGTAGAACTTACTGGGGACACTTTTCATTCAAACCACTACAGTGACCTGAGCAGGAGCTATAGATGGCCTGGCCTGTGTTCATGCGGGAAATGGTGGAGAAGGTGAAACTTAAAGAGTTGGTGGGATGGAGCCATATGAGGAGGTGAGAAGCTGAGAAGGAGTGTATCTCAAGTGAAGGTGAGAGGAAAAAACATGGCAAAGCATTCGGCATTCCCCAGGTAGCTAGATAAGAGGCCATGACACAGATGCCAATAGAAAGGGAACAGAGGTTGGCAGGTACACTGGAAGCGTGATGCCATTTGCATATAGCTTGAAGTTCAGCCTGAAGAGAACTGTGGGCAAGCTGGGAGTTTGTGTGCGTCACAGTTGATTTGTAGGGTGAACAGGGTCTCCAGTGGGAGATCGAGGGACATTGGAAAGGGAAGCAAGCAGACCCCCTGGAAAGTGTGTACTTAACTTTCCTACGGGGAGGAGGGGGTTCTGTTTGGGGTAGCGCACATACATGGCTAGTCAGTGCAATCACCAGGGGAGATTTTGGAAAAGCACCTGAGCTCCTGTTCCAACTACTGCATTTCAATCTTCCAGGTGACTGTGGCAGCTAGCCTTGGGTAGGAACCACGGTTTCAGTGCACAGAGATCAGTTCTCAGGGCCAGAAAGGGCCTCATATATAATCTGTATCGCTGCATATATTACTCGCACACTAGCCCTCTTTGAAGTCTTCCTCTCCTTAGAAAAGGAAAAGGATATTCCTATTTATCTTACTTAAGCTGCGCTATCTTTTAAAATGTGCCAGCCAGCTGTGATACCCTGGTTACCCTTTTAGTCAAAAGGACATAGAGATTAAAAAGAAACCTGAATGTTATTATCTTTGAAAGGACTTGGGACATGAGAGGGGGCGGTGCATGTTTTGGTGAAAAAACTTCCAAGCCAAAGCATTCTAAGTGCAAATCAGGTCCTCTTGGTCACTGCGAAGGCGTATTTCCAAGTGACAGTCTGGAATGCATTAAGATTTCATTAGCTGGGTTTGTAACTTAAAGATTTACAAACATGGACCTTCCTTTTCACTCCAATCCTAGGTCTTGCAAATGTTTGAAGTGGTCCTTACCTTACCCCTTACCAGGGCTGGTTTCCAAGCCCCAGCGCTTCTTGAACGGTAGTCTGTGACCTCATTTGGGATCTTGTAGATGTAGGGTCCCTCAAACTTGGCAATAGCATTAGTTTTCTGAGTGTATGACCAAAAATGAATGTCAAAAACATTGAATAAACCCAAGATACTTCTGGCAGTGCTCATCTGCGCTGCACTCAACATCCTCACTACAGTCTCAGCTCTGGATGCCATGCGCTTTGTAGGGCACATGCTGCCATGTCACCCAGTGCCAGCGCCTGACCTCTCAAGACAACCATACACGACAAATTATATTGATTTTTCTATACCCAGAAAATATTCTGCGTTTTTAGAGACACATGGTTTCATTATGGAAAAAGACTCTTTAAAGGGACTGGCAGATGCCTTGGTGGTTACGTCCATATATTGTTCTTCTAGTCGATCTGGTTTGGTAGCCGGCACCTACGTAATGGTTAACATGTTTGCAACTCCAGTTCCAGAGGACCTGACACCCTCTTCTTGGGGCCGGTGTGTATGTGGTGCCCAGACACTGCAGGGAGAGCAGCCATGCATGTAAAATAAGAGTTTTTTTTAAAAAAATACTTTTATTAATTTCTTTCCATCATTCTTGAAATGTAAGTATAAATTGAGCACATTTAGGATATGGTCTGTTAAGGATATTTGATTGCTAGAATTGATGGCTGTCCATGTTGCTAAATTCGCCTTGGGACTGAGGTGACACTGGCAAGAGTCAAATCAAATACTAAGATCCGAAAATCATTGAAGAGGCTCTGTGTCCTTTAATATCAGTTATTCTGCCAAAATGTAATTCTGTCTGAAAAACAAAACAAAGCACATTCACCTCACTAGCATGCTAATTCCTTTTTGATTTTAATAAAAGGTAAATCTATTTTTATACCAAAATTTATTTTAAATTTTGAATTAAAAAGTTTTGACATTTATTTCTTGTGTATGTATGTGTAGCATGCACTGTGGCCCTGAATTGGAGGTCAGAGGACAACTCAAGGGAGTTGATTCTCTCCTTCCACCATGTTAATTCCAGGGATGAAGTTCAGGTTGTCAGGGTTCGTTGCATGTAGGCTTAGATTTTTCAAAACCTACTTTAGTAAGGTTCTCAAATGCTTCAACCTCCCTTCTAGCCCACCGTCCAAAGGCAGGTGAGAAAAGATGGTAACTAGGACAAGGGGATGTGGACCTGTTTAGAAGTAGTTCTTTGGGGCGATTCTAATCTCCATTTGCTAGGATTCCAGAAGTAAGTTCAATAGTGTCAGGATAGCAACAGTCCAGTTCAAAAGTGTCACCAAACATGAATCAGCAAGGTGACAAGATCCAGCAGAAATAGCCAGACTTCTGGCGAATTGGCACGAGTCGGCAGGAGCGACCAGGACCTGTCAGAATGCCATGAGTTCTTTGCTACTTGAGACCAATGGAGAGCTGCACCGCTAGTTATGTAAGTGCCCCGTCACTGTCCATTGAGTCCCAAACATCACATGTCTTCCCACGGGTCTTGCCTCAGCAAAACTCCACACGAGTCTGCATCACGTGGCACAACCAGAAACTTCCACTTCTGGTGCATGTACCTCGGCAGCAGAGCGCCATCTCTCCAGCCCGAAGATAAACTTATTTATGAAGTACTGTGAACAAATATTTGACTTGATTCGTATATCTACTTTATATACTTCTAGATCCAGGGTACTGTAAAAATGTTCAACATAAAAAGGGGCGGCAAGTGAAGAAAAGCTTAGGAAACTGTTTCAATAAAAAGTTCTACATGAAGTATAAATAGAGGAACTCACCGTCATACCCATGAATGAGAAAATTAACACCATCCTACACCAAGATGTACAAATTTTAGGCCATAGGCCAATTACTGCCCACAGTATATTATATAGGTCTGCCATTTAAATATTATATATACATATGTATATATAATCATACATATCAGCTAAATATTGTTTATATATATTTAAATTTTTATTTTCGTTATTAGTTTGCTTACATGTATATATGTGCCCCATGTGAATACCCAGTACCCACAGTGGCCAGAAAAGAGTCCCATCCCTGGAACTGAGATCACAAAGGGTTGTGAGCCTCCGGGTGGGTGCTGAGAATGGGTCTTCTGCAAGAGCAACAGTTGCCCTTTACCATGGAGCTATGTCTCCAGCACTGTGTTTATACTCAAAAATACCTCCGAAGAATCAAGACAGTATTTCATGCATGTGAAAATTACATGACATCCAAGTCTGAGCGTGCAAACTGTCTCATCCGAAGTCTGGACACCTGTATTTTATTCATGGACGTTTTCTTACCACATTGACAGCTGTAGCGTACTGAACAGGCTGGCAAGTCCAAGGTTCTTATTCTCTGGCCCATGTAGACAAAGTGTCACCTGTCTCCACAGTAGGCCACAGGCAGGAAGAAAGGAAGTCTACCAGTTCCCACATTGGCTGTACAATACAATTATCTGTTGAGTTCCCCAAACAAATCAGTGCCAGGTCCCCACCCTCAATAGTTCTGGAATGAATTGGTCTGGGGTGGAGGTGCTTTTAAAACTTCCTGGTCATTCTAACAAGAATCTGGGCTGAAAGCCACTGGATTAGCCAATGACGGCATGAGGTTCTGAATTACTCAAGTGTCAGGCAAGATTGTCACAGACCTGTGTCTGCTTGGAGCTGAGTGGTCTGCGCTAAGGTAGTTACTGAGGCTGGAGGAACAGGAGAAGTTACTGTTTCTCTCCATGGTGTTATTTCTAAAGCTGAGTTTTGAGCATCTCTGCCTGGGAGCTGGTAGCTCAGACATGTACCCGGACATCCCCGGACCATGTGCATGTGTTAGGCAAGACCCCTAAGGTGGCATAGCATACACCTTTGCAGGAAACCCTGCTGGGTCGCTTCTTAGCATACACACCAATAGGCGACTCTTAGTCTGTCTTTGCAGTGTGCTTTCTATAATTATTGGTGCTCTCACAGGAAACGGGGGGTGGGGTGGGTAGGGGGGAAGACAACTTCATCAGAATCCCATTCTCAGCTAGCTCTATCAGCACTGTTGGCACAGGATGGCTTTGGGGCTTCTAGGCTGCTCTGAGCTATTATTGTGCCTGGCTCCTTCTCAGCACGACTCGATGCAGACAATACAGCACACAGAGACCATGGAGGATGAACAGTAAATACGAGGCCTTGGATTTTTTTTTAATCTTGTCAGTTTTCCCCTGATTTGTGTCCTTTATCCTAGCCCCTCTGCTATATAAGCTTCTCAAAGCTAATGCCCATAACGCCACCACCCACTGGTAGCAGCAGGCTACTGGGCCACTGTGGGCTCTCATTGCAGTCATTTACAATGCCTGCCATTATTTGGCAACTGTACATGTTAACCCAGTGGCATAAGGTTGCTCCAACACCTTCCCCTCTGGTTTCTCTACACTCTGGGGGCCAACAGCAATGACAAGAGTGCTGTCCTCCAGACTCCTAACTGCCTGGCGCAGGCAGCACATATCACATCCTGCCAGAGATGGAACAGACCCCTGCTGAAAAAGAAAAGGAATGCTGGGTAACTCCGGAACTCAGAAGGTGCTTGCCATCTCTGCCACCATATTAGAAAGTTAAAACTATTGCTCAGCTGTATTTCTTTGCCTTTTGAAGATTCCAGTAATCCATCCACCTTTTGTTTATTAAGAACTCATGTGATTGCACCAATGGCGGCATACAGTCATGCTCTACTAGGTATGCTAGCTGCTGAGGCTGCTGGGACTAACTCTCAACAGAGGTCACGACGCTGTTTGGAAGTAGAAGATGAACCTATGCTTTGCTTCTTTGAAACACTTCTTTCAAACACTTCTTTGAGACCTGCTTTCTATAATAATTTGGATCTTCAGATTTTCCAAGCTATTGCTTCACTTGGTTATTGTGAAGGCTTCCTGGACACAGTGCCCTTCTCAACATACAGAGGTAATGGTAGCAACTGTCTCAAAATGAATTTGCCCTTAGCACACAGGTACCTCTGTGCTTTACACACAACAGCAACAGCAGATTGGGGGCTGAGAAGCAGTGGTTCACACGAGCTGTTTTTAGGTGGAATGCACATAGGTGGAGAAACAGCTTGTTTAACTATGGAAATCTAGCTTTGTGGAGGACTTAAATACAGGCAAGCCAGTGTCTATAGGAGAGCCAGCTGCCCTTGGTGTGCAGGGGTCTGCAGAGAGGAAGCCAGGATGCCTTGTTTTCTTAAATGGAATATAGCCTTGTAAACACATTTTCAAATCACAAAATACCCTCTGTAGACTGGCAATTATTGACTTGTCACACACAACCCTTACTGATAACTTGTCAAATTGTGTGGGTGTTTTTGTGATTGTGACAGATCCAACAAGGTGACAAAAGAGATGTATCGCCAAGTTATCATCATCCGAATGTGAGGTCCCAGCACTGTCCTGCCCACTCAGATGCAGGTAGCCCGTAGGCAGTGTTCACAGGTACACACTAGCTCAGACTAAATGAGTATTATTGCCTCTCCTGAGATGTCTGCAGAGTCTTACACAACGTCTTAAAGAATATCAGGGGAGGGTCAACTAGTCACCTCTTCTGGGGAACACGTGAGGAACGTGAGCTCAGGGCAGCAGGAAGCCTTGTAGCTCGCAGCTTTGGCTCACCAGGTCTCTGAGCTCCTACCAAATTTGGCACAGTAAAGAAAGAAAGGGGATGACTTCCAAGATTTCTGAAGCCCTCCAGGAACACAACTTGGTCCCATATATTGTACAACTGGTCTCTTGCTTCACTCTTTCAGAAAGCTTTCGCTGAGTCTTAAGCTACCCTTTCTTCTACATGGCACATGGTTTAATTGGACACACGCGATGTACCAGCATGATATATGCAGATTCGGCTATACTTTATTCCATATCATGTTACAGAAAACAACAATGACAGCTGACAAACCATTACATCCTTCATAATACAGACAAATTACAATTGGCAACACATATGCAACGTGTAGTATTCCATTCTCCTTGCTATGTGTCATGTTGGAAGCATGTTGAGTCTCTGAGGGACTAACTCCAATAAAAAGTACACATCATCTCAGTGCATTATATAAACCAGTGGGGTTGGGGGGGGCAGAAATGAAAAAACAAAAGACAAGAAGAAATTGAAAGTCCACTTACAAACAAAGATTTTTTTTTTTAATGTGCCTCTAATATATGCTGCTGTGAAAGGGAGGCAGTGGGAAGAGGAACTCGCTTACTTCATTTGAGATTTAAAAGTTTTCAGTTTGGTATCTGAGGAAACTGAAGGCTAACATAGAGTTTCCTCTGTCTACAAGTCAGCAACGGAGAAGGAAGTTATGCACAATTATGCAGCATATTTCTATGTATAGGGGCAGGCAATGATCTACCCCAGTATGTACAGCCTAAACATCCTCTTATATAACAAAAGATTACAAACCCAGGAATATTCACAGATGAGTGTCTGCTATGGACGCATACCTAGAGTACTGAGTGGCTGTCACACACACTGAGGAGAGGGTACCAAGAGGCCCTGGCTTTCCTACAATACCACAGACTCCCTTGGAAACTTTTAGCCACTCGAGAGAGCTAGAAACAGGTTCTCATCCTTGCACGGTGGGGCAGATAGCTGCCCCTGCCTTATACCTCTAATTTTACAGCAAACACATGTTCCTGTCCTATGTATGTTGTATTACTTAATTTATTAAACGGTTCCCTTTAAGAAGATGGAAACTAAGTCCCACCCTTCCTTTCCAAATACTGTGTGCAGTGAGGTTGCTTTGATAACAACTGTCATGCCAAAGTGTTGGTGCTTTTCTTAGCAGCTGTCCAAACTCAAGCTATTCCTTCATAGAAAAATAATCTCACCAAACATTCCAGTGCTCTCTCAACAGTATAATGACATGCTAATGAACAAAGTCTGTACTGATTTTCATGACGCCCTTGGAGAGGCCAGGAGACCAAAGCCAGGGAAGGGGACTCTGTTGGGTGAAGGGGGGGGGGCGGAGCAGACACTCTGGATTTCCTTCCTTGATGACAAGGACAGGAAACTGAAACCCTTTAAACCTGAGAGGCGTGCCTGTCCTGAAGCAGACCCCACACTGAGCAGTGTTGTGTCTTACTTCCCAGGAGAAACTGTCTAGACAAGGGCATGGACCTCTCGTTGCCTTTGTGTCCTTATTGAAACCTTTCAACATTAGTATGGAGCCCCTGGCTTATACTTAGTGAAATATAAACACAATCCCCCCACCCCCAGATAAATGGAGGATTCTAAGCAAATCACAGGGGAGGTTGTTCTTAATTACACATAAGGTTTTCTCCCCACTTAAAGAACTCCCAATTTAATTATACTTTAACTCGAAAATACCTGTAAAGACTTCCCATGGAAGGAATGTACAAAAGAGGGATGGAAAACGGTTCCCAGGTCATGAAGAGTAAACACTGTCACCTTGGGTATCCTTTGCTTTCTTTCCAAAACCATCCTGCAAGCGGTTCCGTGCTTAGTGTTTGTGAGATTGTAGTGAGTGCCATCTCTCAGAGGCTGCAGGATGGGTTACACAATGGCACAATGCCTTGGAAGGTTTAGGAACCTGGATCTACTTCTCAAGATGCGCTGGGTTTGACCATAAGGAGGCGTGTCCCTCATTGGAGAATCAGAAAGCCCTTATGAAACCAGAGAGTGATTTCTAGTCTTGATCCTAAAGTTGTGTGTCACATTTCAGGCTCGTAGAGTCTCCTTTTGCTCAGGAGGAGTAAAACCTAGACCACTGTATACAGATGTGTTGCACTTCCATGGGGATTTATGTCAGGGGGAGCAGAGGGTGTGTTTCACATGAAGTTTTCTAGTTGCCCCTTTGGGCCCAGCTTTCCTGGGATTCTGCAGTGAGGCTGCCTGTGGAAGTAGCCAGCACTGGGCAGCTGCCCCAGGTCAAGGTTCAATGTATGCTAGAGCAGCCCTCTCTTCTAGTGGCACAGACTCGCCTTCACCTTTCGAGATCCCAAAGGTCCTTAAAACAAGGGTCTTTCTTTGCCATTTTTATTCTTAAAGCAAAATTCCTGCATTGCTTGTGAGATCTGCCTTTGAACACTTGTTACTGAAGACTGATTGAAAGTCTGGTACCCAGTGATGTCTTCCAAATGGCTTGGAATGTTTCTGAACAATCTAATTCAAAGGTCTTTTGTCGTTAGTAAGCAAATTTTTAACTCTGGATAATTTTTAAATTTGATTTCTAAGCTTCAGTTAGCCAAAGCTGCTTTCAGGACCTACCCTGACAAACAGATTTTTTTTTTCTTTGCACCCAAATTTTAAGAATGATATTCGCTACTATTTTCTCCAGTTTAAAAATACAGAGTATAACAGTCTAATAATAAAGAGTTGATGGAATAAAGTAAGATGTTGACAAGACCCAGAACACATGTAAAAAGTTGCCTTGCTTTCTACAGGCTTAAAAAAATGATAATAATAATTATCAACCTTCATTCACCCTGTTTTTGTTTTCGGTGTTGTTTCTCTACCTATGACCTGCTCAGGAACAGTCATGCTGTTGAAAAGAGTAAGTGGATTTTGGTGTCCTGTGTAAATGTGTGCTCATTTCCAATAAAAAAAAAAAAAAAAAAGAAAAAAACCCCTCACATTTCCAAATGTCCTCCAAGGCAGGCAACAGGTAGGGCTCCAACAGGTAGGGACCATGCTGTCTAGTCCGTCAGAAAGCATGGGGTTTGTTTTAGAAAAAAAAAAAAAAAAAGAATGTCCTTCCTGGTGGCTGCAGAACATACTCTGCTCTCAGGGAAAATACACATTGTTTCCTGCCACTGTGTGGCTTTCAAGTGCAGACATGACTGAGGAAGTGTGAACACCCAATGTGTTGTCTTAATGTATTTAAGACAAGGCTGCTGAAAGCAGACATACCCTTCACAGAGACACTGTGCAGCAGGGGGAAATCAAACAGAATCAGACACAAAAGACCGAAAAGAATACATGCCATGTAGCAGTGAGCAAAGCTTAATCTTCACATAGTTCTTGGAAATCACAAGGTATCCAAATGCGTGCAAGGTTTTAAATAAATTGCAGAGGAAACAGGGGTCTTGCTAGCTTCAGTTTTCATGTCAGTGAAATCCACTGCAGAGAGCAGACGAGAACAGATCCAGGGACCCCCCTCGCACTGACGGCCACTTCATTAGTGGTATTTATTTATTTATTGATTGATTTATTTTTATCTCTTCTTCTTCTTCTTCCCAGAATGATGACAACTTAATCCTGGAAGGAGAAAAAGAGAAAACTGTTACTTTAAGAAAAAAGAAAACTTACATTGTTCATTTTCTTCTAAATTATTTGAGACATTAAAATTAGTCAGGCCGCACTGAGCCCACTGCTGTTCTCCGAAGCTATGCCAAGCACACGCATTTGAGGTGGAACAGTTTCCTTTATGAAAACATTTCTTAAGTATCATAAACAAATGTCCTGACTATATTTTCTTCCCTTAAAATACAGTAATTTCATGAATATGAAATGGGCTAAATTCCTCTTGGACCATTTAGAGAAAAATACATCCAGCTAAATTCCTTCCCTAAACTATTAGAGACAATGCTGGCCCTAATTAAGTGCCTGGAACACCGTATAGACCATGAGAAGGACAGATCATCATGTTTGTTCTTATGACTGTGAATGAGAAAAATGGATCACACCCCTGCTTTTAAAAACGAGCCATACAATTTCCTGGTTGGCTATGGTCAGTTATGTTACATTTATCAACATGAAATCTGACCAGTGTGAGCTGAACTGGCGAGCCCTTCCCAAAGATATAAGCCTTGGTTCCAGAGATATCAGCTTGATAATGAGAACCCATTGTAGGCAAGGGCTTCAGTGAGAATGAAGGAATCTTCATACTGTTTTTTTTAAGCTCTTATTTGTCTTCGTTCAACCTCTGGGTAGGAAAGAGGATGCCTAGTTTGGAACAGTGTGGAACTCCCCAGTTCAGGTCTCATAGCTGAAGGCGGAGATGCATCTGTTTCACTCTATACCAGAACCCATTCATCAACTAGGATTAGGACTGTGGTCCCAGTCACCGCCTAGCCAGGCCTGCCTGTCATCATCTACAGGAATACCCTGTCATCCTGCTGGACACAGATTTGACCCTTTCAGGAGTTCACATACACTTACCCTGATGCTGCTCCCATGGGCTGTAGCACCGAGGACACTCAGTGCCTGAACCAAGAGTGCAAACGTCCCATTCTTACACATAAGGCATTTTAGAACGACAGTATCCCTGCCGTCTCCTTACCTCTACTCTGACGAATTTTCAGGATTTTAACCTCCTCTTCAGTTTGTGGAGGTGAAAGTCATATAACAAACAATCAAGCATTTCAGAGTGCATAATTTGGTGGTTCTTAGTTCATTCACAATTCTGTACGGCTATCTTCCCTATGTAATTTCAAAATGTAACATCATTCTCAACGGAGTCTCAGTGCCACTTACAGTAGTCATTCTCACGGTCCCTTGCCCTACCCACTGGCTAACACCAACAATCTTTCTGACTCTGTGTAGTTACCTATTCTGAATAGTTCATCTAAGAGGAAATCATACAATGTGTGACCTGTTGCACTGGGCAGCTCTCGACTACCCATGCTGCAGTATATGTCAGTACTTCATTATTTTATAAAATGCCCAGGTAATGCCTAATTTGCCTACATGACATGGTCCTTATCCATCAGTTAACATGTACTTGAGTATTGACCTGTGGCTGATGTAAATAAAGTTGCTATCAACATAGATGTGATGAATGTTGCTCCAATTCCTGATTTGAATTCTTTTGGTTGTATACTTGCAGGTGTAATTCTGGGGACAAAAGGAAATTCTACTTCAAAAGTTTTCCTCAGTTGCAATGAAGAAATGCTCCAATTTCACCATACCCTTGTCAATACTGTTTTCTTTGTTTTTTAACTATAGTTATTCTCCTATGGTGGACTGGCTTACTTTTATTGATTTACCTTTTCTTAATAGATAGTGGTGCTGAACACCTTTTTGTGAGCTTAGCTGCCATATGGAAATCCTCCTTCTAGTCAAGTGCCTTCCTCATGTTGTAAGTCAGCTTGTTGTTGCCGCTCAGTTGCAGTTCTTCATGGAATTTGAACATTAATTTCTTATCATACAGCTTGAAAGTAACTTCTAGTATGGATTGCCAGTGACTCCCTCCTTTGGATCTTGATGAAGTTCAGTTTACGCACTTTCATTTCATTGCTTATACTTTTGATGCCACATTTAAAAAATGCATGGTGAAATCTAATGTTGTGGATGGGCCTGGTGCTGTTCTTGTGACCCAATCCCCTAATGAATAAAGAGGCCAATCACTGGGCAAGTAGGCAGGACTTCTGGGTTGGATGGAGGAAGAGAGGAAGAAGGAGAGGGTTAGGTCCTTTTGGAACAGGAGCAGCTGCTAGAGTTCCCGGTTTCATGGCAAATCCTTTGCGGATCCGCCATGGGAGAAATCGGATTTTAATAAGGCTTACAAGATTAGGTTTTAGTTGTTGTGCCCAGAGATTGAGTTACCATTGTTTCTGAACAAAGTTTGTGTTGCGTTTGGGTTCAAGAGAGAAATGTACAGCGGCAAAGCATGGATTTGCCAGATGTGCATCACAAAGGCCATGGGGGATTTGAAGCATGGAGTTGGTGTGGTAATGACCCGCCAGAGGGAACTTAGTGAGTTGGGTTTAAAGTTCTGAGTCAGAGTCTCCATGAGATAAAAACAGGTTGGCCATTGCCTGCCAGTGCATGGTCGGCCAGGCCGCCTAGACAGAGAGGTGCTGCCACAAGCATGGGAATGAGCGGATTTCTTCTTTTAACATTTCTCGAAACAATGTAAGGTTATAAAGAATACATCCAGTGTAGGGGAATGACAGGGCTGATAAGTGGGAGAGGGTGGGGTGGCAGGCATGGGGAGGGGGGAGGCAACAGGGGTTTGTTCTTGTTGTTTTTGTTTGTTCATTAAAAAGAAAATATATATATATATATATATATATATATATATATATATAATATATATTTCAAAAAGGCGCAGTTGCCTGTTCCTTTTGCACTGTTTCTCAGTCCTTAATGTCATGTCCCTCGGTAAGAATCCCCAGAGAACTCTGAACAGAGATGAAGAATAAGAAATACAGTAAATCTATGTGAAAGGACTGGATTCCTGGGCATCTAGAAACTTTTTTTTTTTAAGCAAAAAAACTAGGTTATTTATAGAATTAAAAGTGTTCCTAAACAAACAAACAAAAAAACCCAAAGAGTACATCCTACATTTTCTTCTATGATTTCCTGTGCTTTCAGGTTTTCACTCATTTTCTGTTTGTTGGGTATGGCATGAGGTAGGGCTCATTCTTCCATCCTTGAGAGCCCTCTTCCATCTGGCTGGATGGAACACAAGTCCAAGCCTTCTTCTATCACATTTCTGGCAAAGTCTTGGTGTGGATAGATATAGCACACAAGCCCTTTGCTACCTCCAAATCCTAATTCATCCATTGTTATTTCAAATGTTCGCTGCTCTGTGTAGCATTTTCTATCCACAGGAATCTACTCCTTCCCTCTGCCCAGAGACACTATTAGTAAGTCTCTTCTAAAAGAAGTCACAACCATAGCACAGACAATTACATGGAACAACCCCAGAGCCTTGCCCCTGTAGTGAAATTTTTCCCTAATTGATTGCTTGGGTAATAAAGATGACATAAAGCCAATCACTGGGTGAGGAAGTGGTGGACCTTCCGGGTCTGAGAGAGGAAGAGGGAACTCAGGAGAAAGGAACACGCCCCCTTTTGGGCAGACAGTGGGAGCAAAGCAATCTAAGATATAGGCCTGGAACTGTTAGATCTTGTGGTGGAATCCAGCAGGATCTGCCACCAGAAGATTTCTAACAGAATAGTTGGTGAGTTTAGGATGATAAATTCAACACCCAGCAATTGTGTTGTCTGTTGATTCTAAACTAAGATTGCCTGGTGTTTTCCATTCCTTGGCAACTCAGGTGGGCCAGACGAAAAGAAGTTAGCAGAGGCAGAATTTGGCCAGGCTTTGGGTCGGGAAGATTGGGCAAGGACTAAACTCCAGCTGAAAGGTATTGAGAGGACTGCCTGTGGGGACCAAGAGGGCTAAGACAGAGCTCTGTAGAGGCAGAGCCAACCTTGGTGGGAGAGGCTTTGGCAAGGGAAAACATGCGGTCTCGATCTCCAGTTAGGTGCCAGGCTGGGAACAGACTGAGACCACCAGCCGGTGCCTAGCTGGCGATAGTGTAGATTTATTTTTTTAAAAAAAATTATTACACACAACACATCCCTACCTCTTTCTTCCAGAGAAATAAAGAAAATGTTCTTTCTGCCATCTGCATGGAGGAAAACACATTCTGAGTTATGCTTGAAAATTCTCTCTGAGGTTCTTGATATCTAGGGGGAGAAAACACTTGTTCCCACAGTATTTCAAGGCAAAGAAAATCCTTTCTGAAGTTCTTGAGATCAAGAAGGAACACTCGTTCCCACAGTATTTCACGGATACTTTCTATTTCAAGCATCCTTGTCTAGTCCCTATCTTACTACCAGCCACCTGCATTAAAGGAGATGAGAGGGGCATCCTTTTATCCCACGAAGTCTGAACAGAATGAGATTCCAGCTCTTCCAGGGAGAGTGTCCTCTTTCTGTTGTTGTCAACAAGTGCTTGCCTAGACATGGAGCCCTTACAACTCTCCAGATGAATCAGTCTGTACCTGGTTCTCCTTCTTCACATCACTTTAATCAACAGAATGGAGGCCTGGTGCCCAAGCTGCCTTCCTGAAGCAGACACTTAGTCTCTCTCAATGTATTTCCTTTGAGGAAGCAAGTTAACGATTGCATGTGGTGTAATTATATTACTGACTAAACCAATAGGTACCTAGAGCATGGCACAGGCATAGCTCAGGATCACCAGAAGTAGTGGGTGGAGAACAGGAAAAGAAGAGGAGAGACACGAAACCATGGGAATGGGTGGGAATGACACAGTCATCAAGGCTAAACAGCTTTGTGGCTCACTCTTGCTACTGAGACAGCTGGTACCAAGCAGCTACATCAGCCACAATGCCTATTACTTGGCTTGGTATAGAGGAGAAGGCTATTGACAAACACACCATCAGTCAAGAATGGTGGGCAGGCTCTATTCTTTGGTATAGAAAAAAAAAATATATATATATATATTTTACGACATCATTTTATATTCAAAAAGGAATGATTTAATTTCCAATATACTTGACTTCACACAACAATACACCATACACTTTACTATCCTCTTGAGATGTTTTCTGAATCCTGATACTACTTACTTGGCCTCGCGCTGTCCTGATTCTGACTGCAATCTATATGAGAGTCACATATGCCTAACTAAGGTGTAGTAGGGGTTAGAGTAGGGTGTGGCAGACTTAGGAAGGGCCAGTGCACATTAGTGATAGTAAATGGTGAATACAGTGGTTATGACAAGTCAATTACTTAGCTTTAGGTTCTGATATTTAATGGGAGAATCGAAGAATAAGAAAATAGAGGAGAAGCCAATGACATCATGCCTCCTACCTCTGTGAGATGACTGTGAACAGCTCATATTTTATGCCATCTATCCTGCCAGATACTTTTACAGAGCATGGGATTCCTAGCCTCTCATCCTAGGCATTGTTAGCTTCAAGTTTCACAGAAAGCACAGAAACACATTTTTTTTTTTTTTTTTTTTTAGAAATGGAAGTGCAATCAAGAACTTCATGGGTGGGGATTTGGACTGAAAGAATGAAGATCAGCTATGACAGGCAAGTAAAATGTGATGCAGAGGAAATTACACTTCTTAATTATAATACTTCACATGAACAATACAAACGAATACAAAGTGGAAGGTGAATGGTTGGCATGCACCGCTACTCCTAGGTATGTAAATCTTAAAACGGGTGGCGACCATTTTTTAACTAGTTTCCAGTTTTCACAGTGCTCCTTTTTCCTAAAATGAGTGATTTAAAGAAGAAATTGGATTCAGTTGATAAAATCCGTATTCAGAAGTATCTACATTGAGCTTCTCAGCTATAAATATTAATTAATTGGATCGCTGGTACCCATAATGCAACTTTGTTCTGACCCATGTGCCCTATGAACTAGATATTTTTTTGGATTCAATTTTCTTAAAACCAACTGTCAGCATCATGTGATAGAGTAGATGAGAAATGAAAATGAGGAGTCCCGCTGCGCAGGTGGGTGACCTGTGGGAGAGAGTCTGCCTGGTAGGATTTTTACACCAACCATCAGACACAGACCAATTGATTAGATCATCTCGTACCCGCCACCAACTAGGCTCAAGAGACTAATTAGAGAGAGTACTGCCTGCGCGGGCACCCCATTGACACCTAATTTGCTCAGCCGAAGCCTTTGGGGGAAATGTATTATCTCTGCAGCTGCACTTCATGCATTTCTGATTTGAGGCACAAGCCATGAGTGCTTCCTCACTCTTTGGAGCAAGCTGAATGTAGAAGCCCTTAAGTGCTAAATGCAAGCAAACAGACTCAAATTAAAAACAGGCCAGGCTCTTTCTAATTCCCTCTGTGCTCTCTGATAAATCTTTGTGTGTACATTCACACACCACTACACACAAGCATGCCGTTTACACGCCGGAGGGAGAGCGGCACGGAGGCCCCAGATCAGCGTCTTGCATGGGATCAGATGGCCTGTGTTTCATGCTGGCCTGTTTACCCTCTCCAAGGTTTTCTGTTTATTTTTATTGTGGGCTTCCCCAACCAGCCACCCTGTCTGCTCACGGTCCCTCCTTAAAGTATTCTTTTCTCTACAGGAAGATTTAAAAACATCTCCCTCTAAGCCTCTCTGGAGAAATGTGATTATTTTGGTTCAAAATTAAAACAACTGTATGTTTTTCTTTAATCACCTAAGCCCTGGAGAGATATCTTCTCAGGTTGTAGCTGTGGCCGAGGGATGACTGGCTCACTTCTACTGCAGAGACTCTACTGTAGAACGGGTCTCTACTTAACAGAAGAAGCAGTAACTTTTTGACAGAAAGGGATCGACCTCATGCAGCAAATCCAATATAGGACTTATAAAATAACTAAGTTCTTTTAAAAAAGGAATGGCATAAAGTGGGTGTGGTGATACATTACCTTTATTCCCAGCACTAGGGAGGCAGAGACAGGCAGATTTCTGAGTTTGAGGCCAGCCTGGTCGACAGAGTGTGTCTCAGGAGAGCTGGAGCTACACAGAGAAATACTATCTTAGAAAAAAAAAGAATAGCATTTAATTAAGTTTAATTTTTATTTGTTCCCGAGTTAGAATAAAACTAATGTTAGCTTCCTGCTCAGAAGGGGACTTCCGAGTAGAGACGCGTGGCGGCACTGAAAGGTAAGTATCTAACTAATGACACACTGGGAAAACAGAAATCAAGCAATCCAGGAGATGTGGAAAAGTTAGGCAGCTTTGCGCCAGCTCTAGAGGGTTCGGGCAATGGGATTCCATAAAGGACAAAATAGGAACAACACAGCAAAAGGGGGCTTGCCGTGTGGGGTACAGTTCCTTTAGTGCCCTCGCTGGGTTCATGCCTGCCCATTCCCAGTTGGATGAATCAATTTTCCTATGCAATCTAGGAAATTACAAAAACTCTGGTTTTTCTTTTCTTTTCTTTTCTTTTCTTTTCTTTTCTTTTCTTTTCTTTTCTTTTCTTTTCTTTTCTTTCCTTTTCTTTTCTTTTTTTTATGTTCAATGACTTCCTAACTACTCACTGACTGCTTTCCAAGAAACAGCTTCACCTGCATGCCTTTCAAAACAGCAGTTAAAACCGGACCTATCTCAATTCCCCGCCAGTCGATATGGGGGCTATCAGAATGTTCTTCTAAAAGTATTGAGAGAGTGGTTTGAAAATTCTTAGAAACTGGAGCCTCTACTGAAATGCATAGCTGTCTACAAAACTTATTCTGGTTTGGTAGAAAACGAAGCTCAGAATATTTCTTCCGATTTTCGTGTCTACAAGATTTTACATAGAAATTGTGTAAGGCTAGCCACCAACGTATCGCTAAGGCTCTCTGTCACTTTGTTTAAAGCACTAAGAAAAATGAAATCAATTTTTTTTATCTAATTCATCTTCAAGCACAGCTACTATAGACGAAAATGTACAAATAAGGCAGTAGTTGCTAAGTACTTCATGATAAGCCCAGATATTCCATATATATGTATATATGCATATATATATACAAATACATACACATATGTATATATACACACATATGCTCATTTATGTACATATATATAACACATAATCAGTTTTTATATTCTGAACATTTTTTTAACCAATGCTGTAATCAGTTCAGAAAATCTGCCAACAGTTTAACTTACTAGTCTTTTGATTGTGATTTAGCTAGAAATACAGGTTTTCTTTAAAAAACCCCTGAAATCAGTGTTTTCCAGCCCTTTACTGACTCCATAGAGGGTTGCAGAAAGAGTATAAAACAGATACATGTACAGACTTAGCTAAGCCTAGTTCTGTAACTTATTTCTGGTTTATGATAATCATGTTTCCTCCCTCCAGAAGAGAACACATCTTTGAGACCAGCAAGATACTATTAATTAAAATGAATACAGAGAAAGACAAGCTTTGTTTTAAGCTTACCAGAAGGCCCATCATTCAAAATAGCCCAAATCCTTTAAGTTCAAAGCTGTTTGGTAACATCCATATGGACGCACAATTCACTAATTGCAGCAACTCTGCACATTTTAAGCTTTGGTGCCAACGTGGTGATTTTAATTAGAAAAACTCCAGGCAAGGCTGTAAGTCTGACATCTCAAAAACAAAGCGCTCCTCAACTGAGGAGATGGGTTTAACATAGCATTTTAATACTCGTCATTAGCAACAAACGCTTATTGAAGTCCTCATGAAAGGCCAGGCAGTATAGGATGCACAACCAGTACTGACTGAAATGAAGGGGACTGTTTATTAAATTGTTTATGCAAATGCCAAACACTGGTCATGGTTTAGACACTCATAGACAAAAGACTGACAGCTTTCAGACGGCTGCCCACCTTAGGGAGTGCCGGGAGGGTCCAAGAAGACTCAATTCAGTCTTCTCGGAACCAAGACAGGAAATCATGTATTAGACATACAAACTTACAGGAAATTAAATAGTATACCAACACATTAAGTTATAATTATATGTATGTAAAATATTTTAACAAAAACTCCGTGAGATCTAAAATACCTCACTGAAACCATTTCAATAGCAAAGCTAATAGGAAAGTCTTCACCAAGCGGGCTTATTCTTTCTAAGGATTTCTTATTACTTGAAGCTTTTTTTTTTTGATTTGCTCAGCATACCTTTACAAGTCACTGGTTCCCAAGTGAGTGTAAGTTAATTAAACGGGGATTCTGATGCCCTAACCTTCCTTATACATCACAGGCTTATTAAGATATATTTAAATAAATTAAATGCAACGTCATGGAATTCAACAGCGTGAGCATTTTTCACAACTTACCATGGGCACATACACAAATCCCATAAGACTGCTTATAGCATTTAGCAGTCAGGCAAGCATAAAAGTTCACATTGCATTTTAATTAAAATATTCGAGAGAAGGTATGACTCCATTTTGGGTGAGCCCATTATTTTTTAAAGTAATCATGCAGCACTATGGTCCAAAATCTTAGATGTTTAAGGTGTTGAATTTAGTATATGTGATCACCTATAATTTTGCACCCACTTGATGAACTATTACATTTAGTAAAATTTGCAAAGCTAAAATTGATTTCTGTAGCATACACAGATAACATATAATCATTTGGTAGTGAATGATGTCAGTGTACCAGGCTCATGGGCAATTTCTAATTCTATATTTGTGAAGTATAAAGTAAAAACAGTCACTTGCAGAATACATAAATACAACTGCATTCCAGCCAAAGAGGCACATGGCACCTTACACACAGCCCTTTTACCCAACATGATTCCCACAGCCCTTTTACCCAACATGATTCCTTACTGCCTGCTGTGGCTACACTGTTGGGATGAACTGTTAACTGCACCATTCGCCTGTACCATTGGCACTCTCCCTTTACCAATTTTGGCACCCAACCTTTGCTTCAGGCACCTTTCGCTTGTAAACTGTGTTACTCTTTTGTACCTGTTGCGAGTGAGCACTGTGTTGTCAAGTTATGTACATTTACAATGGTAAATTTACTACAGGCCCTAAACTTTTACTGTAGAGTTTTCGTTAACAGTTAGGAACATGAATAGCACGTTATGCTAACTATGTCCATTCTTAAAAGAACACACTCGAACACTATAACAAAATGCTCTCTGGCATTTTTTTTCCTAACCAGGAAACGTCAGTAGCGTTGAAGGCTGGTCCCTTGCTCTAGGATGTGGCTGTTAGACAGGCAGCTAAGCTCTCCAAGACTGCACCATGAAACTACTTGACAATGGTTACCTTGACAATGGTCCTCCATTAAAGACTGGTCACTGAATGCTGATGTGTGGAAGCTTCAGCCAAGAACGGCAAAGTTCTCCAGTGTGCCTGTACTTCCCACAAAGCCCACACGCTGCTATGTTTAAGTGTTTGAGCATCTTTATATTATTATATCATTAGTTGCTACAGTGTTATGACAGTCGCGATAAACTGTAAAATATGTAATTTTAGAACATACACATACTACTATGAGAAGCAAACACTAGCATTTTGCACTCATGTGGCATTTTCTCCCATCCAAAGTGTTCTTCTATTTATTCTAATAAAAACATCTGAAAAATAGGACCATGTCCTATGGAAGAAGACGCTTCCATAATTTAATTTTTTTAAGTCCTAATTCCTTTAGTCACCCACTCCATGCCTTGTGGAATGTTACCTGCAGGAAGTCTATCACAGGTTTAAACGATGACAGCAGGACCCACACCTTTACAGGAACATGACGGATGGAGGGGGATCCTGTGACGTGGGGTTTCATTTTAGAACTGCGGCAGAGAATGAGTTGGGAGCCCTGGCAAGAGCAACAGGGTTAATATGTGGTGGCCTCCAAAATTATTAGAAGAAGAGAGATGGCAAGACTGGTACTTTGTTACACAAAAATGAGAAGCATGCTGGTGTCCCCAGCTAAAAACATGAGCCGCAAACATGAAGGAGAAAAAAGGGCAACAAGCTCAGGGATAAGAAGACAGAAAACAGGCCAGTTGTTCCTCAACTCCAGACGGAACTGGGAGTCTTCAGTCCTCTCCTTAGAAGAGACCCGACGCTGAGTCTGTTTTTGGAGCCATCTCTTTTTCCTGAGGTTTTTTAATGAGTCACATTCTGTTCCGGGCTGTTGAAGTCATGCTGTTAACCTGTTCCTCAGTACAGCTCCAGAGATGTACTTTCCACAGACCCATTTACTGGAACGCCTGTGCAGTGCGCTCCGCAGACAGTAGGCCACCACCCTTAACTGATGGCAACACAAGTTAGCCCAGTTCGTGTGTTGGAGAGGAGTCTGCTGACGGTGGGGGCAGGGAAGAGACTCCATCTAACTTCCATCCAAAGTCCCTCGTGGAACACTTACTAAGCATCTTTTTTTTTTTTTTT
>JADRCC010569092.1:0-11479 GCA_019843855.1 Hylomyscus alleni
CAGATCTTTTGGACAGCTCTATTATAACGAGTGAAGAGTGTGGCGTCCATGGGATTCCCATGATCCCAAACCCGGTTCCATATCCACGCCCCTTTTCTTGTGCTGAGGAAAACCTTCAAGAGAAGAATGGTTGCCTAGTAAGTGTTTAGCTGCTAATCAAATCCTTGGAGGATTTTGTTGTCATTTGGTTGGTTGGTTTTTTTGTTTGTTTGTTTTAAGTTCTCAAGGAAATGGAATTAACTTCCCACATTGCACTGTTCCCCTAGCCATCTTCTTTTCCCTGCCTCTAACTGAGCTTCGGTGGGACAGGATGCACCTAATCCTGTAGAGACTTGGTGACCCAGGGAAAGGAGATGTGCGTGCGTGCGTGCGTGCGTGCGTGCGTGTTGGGAGTAGGTTGGGGTGTGTGTCGGGGAGCTGGGGAGTAGGGGTGGGATGGGGGGGAGATAAGAGTGGGGGTGGAAATGGGGGAGTACCCTCTCAGAGGAAAAAGGGAGGGGGATGGAGTTAAGACCTCTTGGAGGGAGGATGGGAAGGGAGGCAACATTTGGAATGTAAATAAATAAAACAATTTTTAAAAAGAATAAGATATATAAAGACTACCACCAACAAAAGATCCCCTTGCTGAAAGTTATTTCAGTTAACATAATGTTTGTCGTGGACCTACTCGCCTTGTGATGTTTGCCCAGCTATACTAGATGTCTGGAGTGTTTGAGGTCCCAAAATATAGGGAAACCCCACGAAAACACAAGAGGTTGTTTCGTTGAGTGTTAGAAGCTAGTATTCAGATTCCACGTGAGCTCTTTCAGTTGAAATGTCCAAGAGATGGAGAAGCACGTGAATAAAATGTTTGGGATCAAAACAAAAATTGTGTGTGGAAATCCACAGTGGAATTTATTCACCTTAAAAAAAAATGTTTGCAGTGCAAAAAAAAAGCAAATATATATTTTGATAAACTCTTTTGTCTATTTTGTCTTATTCAACAGAGACCTTTGAAAGAAAGCTTTTTACTGATGTTACAATCACTAGTGTGATATCATTGTCACAGATCAGTGACTTGTGTATCTCAGAATCATGGCATGGTTCACTTAATTTCCAGAAAGTACTCAGTATTGGAAATCTTGTGTCTTTTCTATGAAGTAGGAATCAAAAGGTAATTTTTTTTTGCTTTTGTTTTTGTTTTTGTTTTCGAGACAGGGTTTCTCTGTGTAGCCCTGGCTGTCCTGGAACTCACTCTGTAGACCAGGCTGACCTTGAACTCAGAAATCCACCTGTCTCTGCCTCCCAAGTGCTGGGATTAAAGGCGCCGGCCACCACTGCCCGGCCAAAAGGTAATTTTGACTTGTACGCATGCCCTTCCATGCTCTTTAGGAGTCAGCAACAATCCCTGAAGAGGAAAGACTGCTTCCTCCTTCCCTTTTTATTTGTTTACAGTCTTTGGGAAACTATTGAATCTTTCCTTCAGACAAACCAATGATATATTTTACATACTCAGGTTTGTGTACGTTGATTGCTCTTTAAACTTCATTTCCAATATGAAACCAGTGTCTTCTGTACAATTCACTTCATTTTGAGATTTCTCATTTAGCTACCTGTAATTAATTTTAAGTTTTCTGACCCTTGTTGGATTGTGCCCCTACTCCAGTGCATTATGGACTGAGAGTATCGTTATTTTGGAATTCTATGCTCTCTTATTCATATTTAGTCAGCAGAAAACCATGCCCTTGCAATCCAAATGAGAACATGCCTGCTACAAGTCAGAGGAAGTCTAGACTCACAGTCTCTGCAGGTACTGGGCTTACACCCAAGAGCAAAATCAGGATGTGACACCTAACCTGTTCAGCGACCCTGCTGATCTCGCCTGCCACATCAGCTCCAGAATTCCCAAGGCCAATCACTGCCACTCTCTTCCCTGCAAACTTGTCTGGGTGCTTGTACTCCCAGGTGTGGAGACAGCTGCCTCGGAACGTGCTGATGCCTGTGAAGGAAGAATCAACCCCTCAAGTCACAGAAGTGGAAAACACCACTTGACAAATTTCATCCTTAAGCTTGAAGTTCATGTTATTTTACTCTTTTCTTTTCTTTTCTTTTCTTTTTCTTTTTTTTTTTTTTTTTTTGAGACAGGGTTTCTCTGTGTATCCCTGGCTGTCCTGGAACTCACTGTGTAGACCAGGCTGACCTCAAACTCAGAAATCTGCCTGTCTCTGCCTCCCAAGTGCTGGAATTAAAGGCATGTGCCACCACTGCCCGGCTATTTTACTCTTTTCTTTACACTTGGACTTTATGCCACTATTACAGAGTATTGTCCTTCAGGGAACAAAGCATTCAATAGCAGTGGCTATATGGCCAGGACCAAAATCAGAGCAGAGGTTTTTGTTTTTGTTTTAAGTAGTTGATAAAAATATACCCTTTTGGGATTTACTCAGTGTGCCAACTCCTTTTCACTTTAGAGTGACATTGTATTTTTCTAATTTTCTACTCAGAGATATGAGACTGTTTCTTCACTTTTTATAACTCTTTGGAAACCCACAAGTTTGTAAAGATCCTTAGCAATGTGTTGGTGTTATTCAGAAGCAACTGAATGCCAGCCACATATGCAGTTTTAAAGTCCCAGGAGCCCAAAAACACTGATAAGGGTAGTAATTTGAAGTCTGTATTTTACTTAACCCGGGACCATCTGAGATGCTAATACATAGTTGATGTAAAGTTATTGGTGAGATTCTTTATGTGATCCTACTGTGTTTTCTAAGCGTGGTGAATATTTTACAAAGGAAACATCTTAATTTTGTGTCTTTCGCCTATCAGTTGCTCATCAAGCAGCATCTGGCTAGTGACCACTCACTACTTTCTAAAACATAAGCATGAGGGAGTAGACATTTCAAGGCATTATGGAAAAGTTATATTTCAAAAATTGTAATTGGCATAAATTATAAAATTCCATGACGCATGATCTGTCATTCACTGAGTGTTCCAAAGACTCCTAAAATATCTCCACAAATCCTACTTCCATTGTTTGATTCAGCCTTCATCAGCATTATCTCTGAAATGGACTCTTTAAAGTCTTTATTCAACCATCTTCCCCTATCAACTAATGTTCCACACTCCTGCAAGACTGATTTTATACATGCTTCTCCTGCATGTATATACATACATGTGTGCATGCATGCACACACACACACACACACACACACACACACACACACACACACACAGAAAGAAATGCTTTTCTGTTAACTCTTACATGCTTCTCCCAACCTAGGCACTCCAAGTGTGAACCAATCCCTGAGCTTTCTCCAGGATTGCCTATCTACTGGCCTCTCCCTACTGCTTCCTTATCCATAAAAGTCTCTCTCGGACCTTGATTGTCTGAGGAACTCTGGTTTTCAGTTCTGTCTTTACCTCTGTGGCTAGATCTCCCTGACTGTTCTATGAACTTTTGATGCTCCCTCTTGTGTCTCTTCTGTATAAATACTGTTGTCCAATGCCTATGATAGGAGAGGCATTAAGATATGTAGAATCCTAATATTTTTCTCACACACACACATTAGAGAGATACCTTCAAAGTCTTGTAAAGGAAAATACTTCTTAGTGTAGTGACCAGTGCAAACCATTATCCCATCAAAAACGTAGGCTTCCCTCATCTCGTTGGCCTCTACCACCACGTCCCATTGACCGGAGGATGAAAAGTCAGGGCGTTTCTTTATACTGCACACCTTTGTCTAGGAAACAAAGAACAAAGTCTGAGCTCTAGGACAATTATCCTTTTTTTTCCCCCTGTAGAATTCTATGTTTAATTAGCTCTGCACATGGCTCCTAGGTGGGTAGGAGTCGTGTGCACATAAAGTTCCTAAAATGATCACTTCCCAAATGTCACAGCTCATTAGAGCGCAAAAATGCATTGTTTTTATTTTCTAAGACCTATGTATTTTTACTTTACAAAATGAGTCGAAGATTGGAATTTGGGTTCCAGCTGGGACAGGGCTCACATGGTGGGTAGATAAGACAAGCACATCTTGGCAAATTGTGAGCATGGGGGCAGGTGGGAAATGCAGATTGAAACTGTGCCCAGTTGGCTCTGTGTGTGGACTTTGCCTTGACCAATGTGCAGGTGGTGGGCAGGGTTTCACTCCTTACCTGGAACTGGATGTGTTTCATGAGCCCAAAGTGCCTGGCATACATCCTGAGATATTCCATCATTTTGGAGTTGTGCATGTAGTTGGGGTAATGGTCAGGGACTGGATAGTCGCTGAAGGCTGTCATCTCCTTGGATGTATTGCAGGTTAAAGATTTGTATATCCCGAGATTTCCACTTTTTGGTATCTCCTATAGGAAATAAATCGACCCTTGGCTTCAGGAATGTGATAAAGTATCAGAACTGAGGTGTTTGTAAAGTCACGGTTTTATTTTCAAGTTTCGTTGATAGTATTCAACAGAATGAGGCCATTAGACTCATTTATTAAGTGGGGGGTCTTCTATTTTATAATTCTATTTATAGTGCCTGACTCTGTAGTAGCAATAATTATTTTACACCAGGAAAGAGATAGCAGGTTCCAAGAATGCACATAATACAAACTGAGAAAAAAATAGAAAAATAACACAAAGAAGATCTGACAGGAAACTACCAATGGGTAAAAACTGTCTCACAACTGAGGGGATTTCGTTTAAGAGAATGTAATAGAGAGTAAAATGCTTGTATGATGTGAGCCTAAAATATATTAATATATAAAGGAATAATAATGATGACAATGAGATAAAAGTGATAAATTAATAAGAACTGCTTTTATTGATCTTATATGTGTTTGGATGTGATCAAAACACATCCAAGTTAAGACTCCCCTTCACTCTTCCAACTCCCAGAGACAGTGTGAGATAGGCCCACTCCTTTAAGTTACTATACATGGCTATAAGCAAGCACACCTTTCTTGGTAGAGACATGTTTTTCCAGTAACTAATAAACAACACAAAATAACATATAGAGTGATTTACAATACAGAAGAAATTACTGCAACTAATAATGAGTTTGTTAGAGGCAGAATAGCTTTTGCATGCTCTTTGAGTTTCAGAACTTTTAGGCAAAATTTGGATACCAATATCATAAATGTTTATCATGCTTTTTTTGTTTGTTTTTTTGTTTTTTGTTTGCCTTGGCTGTCCTGGAACTCACTCTGTAGACCAGGCTGACTTCAGACTCAGAAATCTGTCTGTCTCTGCCTCCCAAGTGCTGGGATTAAAGGCGTGCACCACTGCTGGCTTCAATATCCTAAATGTTATATGTGGGGTTATGAGGGACACACAACTGAATAGGACCGTGCATGTCCCACAAGAAATTTCAAATTTATTTAAAGATTTATCACTAATTTAGAAAGTGCACTTAAGGGGCAATTTATGTTATCAGAGTTTTATTTCCTGAGTTGAATAGGAACAACTCCCATACACACTGATAATGTCATATTCTGAAAATATTTATAAAATTACCTCATATTTCCACAGTCCTCCGATGTCACTCCTCTTTTCAAAACACGTAGGTTCTAGTCCCGCCTCCAAACAGCACTTAATGGCGCCTAGTCCGCTGACCCCTGCACCAATCACTGCAACTCTTTTTACCCCCATGGTTTCTTGAATTAAGAAGAATTATTTCAGTGTGGTTTAGAGCAACAGTGCTAAGGCTCATGACTGTGTTTGTGTCCAACCCCCTTCATTTCAGCATTGACACACCACAACTTTAACCACTTTTATTTTACCTTATATTATTTCTTCATATATATTCTATTTTAATTATATATTACATAACTCTTTTTCTCCATTTCAGAACACTAAGCACCCACATATTCAAACAACAACAGATGGAAAATTTTTCTTAAAATGTACATTTTTACTGAACATACAGAGATTTTTTTCCCTTGTAATTATTCCCTAAACAACAGTGTCTAAACTCTATTTAGAAAAGTTGGTGGATGCAGACAAGATTTAAAGTATATGGGAGTTTCTGGGTAGGGTATATGCATATGAGATACTATATACACAAGAAGTGAACCCTTGCAGATTTGGATGTTTGTAGAGGATCCTAGATCCAATCACTTGCATGAGCAAAGGGATGATGCGATGGTCATTTTAGTAGAACATTTGGCCAAAATAAGATTTACCCTGAATTTCAAGATGATTAGCAACCCTTTGCTACAGAAACATCTAAGCTTTTACTGTCTTATTAAAATTTGATTTTAAAACAGTCAGTTCTGCAATGAAGATTGCTATGAAATAATCTGCTTAGTAATAGCTAACGAGGTGTACAAGATTGTCACAAATTCCTGTTGGAATATTGTCCTGAGTCTTAGTGTTGTATTGTTTCTACTCTATGTTAGTTCTATTATCTACTCAATTTCTTCCCAGTTAGGTCCTATGTGTTCTACTTTAATACCTTCCCAGAAATGTAAAGGTAAAGGAAAGCTTGAAAAATAGTATCTGTCTGTCCATCTGGTTTTAGGGCACTTGGGTAATGCTTATAAGGAAAGTAAGTGCTAGCCCAGGGACCAAGGGTAAAACCAAAGACTACTAGTCTGAAACAGAAAAAAAAAAAAAAAAACCCTCCCAAATGTAGTGATAAAATGACTCCAAATGACACTCTGCTATAGCCATAGGCCAGTGCCTTGATCAGCCATAATCAGAGCAGCTTCCTCCTGCAGCAGATGGGAACAAATACAGAGACCCAGGGCCAGACCATGTGCAGAGAGTGAGAGATCTTGGAATATCCAGCCCCAAACAAAATGTCTCCATCAAATCTCTCCCCTCAAGGCTCAGAGAACCCTGAGGAAGAGGAAGTGGGAAGGGTATAAGAGCCAAAGTAGGTGCAGGACATCAATGAAACAGACCCTTAATATCAACACAAGCAAATCTCACATGACCTCACAGAGACTGACTAAAGCAGCAGGCACAGGGCTTGCACGGGTCTACACCAGGGCCTCTGCTTCTACATCATGGCTTCCTGTTTAGTGGCTTTTACAAACTCCTGAGTGTGTGAGCAAGTGGGTCTCTGATTCTTGGTCTTTACTTTTTTTTTTGTTTGTTTTTTTTCCTCTTCTGTTGGGTTGTCCTGTCCAACTACATGTGATAGTTTTGTCTTACTCTACTTTATTTTTTTTGTTGTTGTTCTTGCCTACATGTATGTCTGGGCACCACTTACATGCCTGGTGCCAGCCAAAGTAAGAAGGTGTTGGTTTTCAAGGAATTAGAGTTACAGGGGGTTGTGACTCACCACATAGGTGCTAGAAAATTTAATGGGGTCCTTGGCAAGAGCAGACAGTGCTCTTAACCTCTGAGCATCCTCATTAGCCCCCATACATTCAAGGAATGGTCTTCTTCAGGTGGGTTAAAACTCTGCTGCCTATTTTAGGATCTGAAGCAAGAGCAGGGCTCTCCTGTCTCTTTTTCTGAGGCTTTTGCTTTTGTTCTTGAAGGGGATGAAATATACTGTGGTCCTCCGTACAAATGATAAGTATTTTGAAGAATTCAATCTCTCAGCTCGGTAGCTTTCAAAGTACAGTGGTAGGAAGAAACAGTAATTTGGTTCAGGTTGAAGTGTTAGTCACGTTCTGTAGCTCAGAGTGAACAGGGAGGCATAGACTATGGGAAATAAAGCCACTGTGGTGGTGTCTTAATACTTCACTCTCTTTCTTTTTCTCACTTATTAGAACTAGTAAGTGATATAATATATATATATATATATATGTTTAAAAAGTAAGATGTATATATTTATATAAAGTAATACATAAAGATTTAAAAAGTAATATATACATATATAGCATATATATAACACATTGCTTCAGAAAACAATTTATGAATCATAATCATTGTAGTATCTTCTATATGTAATTTTTAAATGGATATTTTAGATTTTTCTTATACTATTATCAATGGACAAAAGCTTTCTTATTGTTGCATCTTTTCCTACTCTAAAGGTACTTCTGCTTCATCTACATCAGTTGTCTCTATCACTCTCAGGCTCCCAGAACACAGGCATTGCTCTTGGAATGGTGTGTGTGGGGGGGGGGCACTGTATCTATTTGTCAAGAAGGAGTCAGCTGGGCTCCCTACCTGCTTGCATTTGCTCTTTTCATTCCATTAGCTATCGTTTCTTTTCCTTATCGCCCCTTTTCCTTAATTTCATGTCCATATGAAATTTCAATAAAACAGACTTGTACTAAGCAAGCACAGGGTAAACAGAAACAGTTTATATATTGTGAGGAACATTTGGCTGGGACCACATGCACCAGGGCTGCAGAGGGGACGGTACGTAGGAAAACCTATGTGCCAGGCTGAGAACTGCTATATCACCAGAGTATAGAGTTGGCATTCATTTAACTTATATTTTAATCTAGGGGTGGAAAAAAACTATTTTAGATCAAGAAATCCTGGCGATTCTGAGCATAGTTTTGCAGTTGGAGAAGAGTGGCCGAAACCAGTGAAGTATGAATTTAGGGGAGGGGAGACAGAGGTAGGCAGGAAAATCTAAAGAAGTGGCTCACTAAGAATACTCCCTTGGTGTCCCCAAAGGAAGGTTGTCCAACTTACAGTCTGTGAGGAGTAAGGTTGTCCTTTCACTGGATTCAGCAGTGTTGATTTTTCTGTCCTTAGTCCCTCAGGTTGGGTGCTTATGTATCCAGGTGTGCCTAGGGGCTGTGAGCAGAGCTGCAGTCAGCTTTCCTTGGCCAGTCCCTGTAGTCCCCTTCCTGGGTGGCTTCTCCCTGTAGAGGAGCTAAGCAGCTATTAGCTCCTTCCTGTCCTCAATCCACTTTTATATTAACCTTGTCCTTTTTTTTTTTCCATGAGAAGGCAGGATCTTTATCCATGCTTCTAGAAGGACCCACCCCTTTTGATTCTTAGAAAGAAGAAATCATGATCACTGCAGATAAAAGCAACAGTTTCCAGACGACTGCCAAAAGTCACTTCCAAGGAAGATTTGTGTCCAACTTCCCCTTTTGATACTTTCAAGCACAAGTCAATTCTCCTCACAAGTTTGTTCAGGATGAACACCTTGTCCGGAACAAAGCACGGCAGAGTCATTTCCAACACACGGTGCTCCTTACCTCCTGTGTTAGAGGTCTCCAGCCTGACTCAGCAGACACCAGGGCACAGTCGCAGAAGCAGAGGCTTAGGAAGGGACCCACTCGAACAGTTTGCTCCCATGGCCATGCCAGTTGATGAGGCCCACAGCAAGCCTGAGACCATGTAGTATTGGCAGAGAACCTCGAGCCAGACATTTGATGGTGGCAACTCTGCATCCACAGCTGAAAGTCTGGAATCCATAGAACTGAAGTTTGTTTGTTTTTAATAATTATTTTGTTACTTTATACTAGTTGCCCAAAGTAGAAAGTTTATGAAGCTGCACAATGTTTCATTGAGACATTTTCAGGTACATATGAAATGCTATTTGATTATATTCCCCTTACATCTCTCTTTCATTCTTTTAAAATTTTAATTAATTTTTTTGAGAATTTCATACAAGAGAACTATATTTAAATCATTTACACTTCTTCTTCTTCTACTTCAACTCCTTCTTTGCCCCACTATTCCCTGTCAAATTGATGATCTCTTCTCCTCAATTATCTTTGACCTGCACACAACTTTGAATTTTTTTAAAAATGGAGTTAGGCCACATGGGGTGAAAATGCTCTCCCCAAGAGTCATAAACTAGCCAAACCCCCGGTGCTAGGCAGAGGAATTGAGCTGGAACTGACCTGTAAGCATCCTCCTGAGGACTAGCTCTCGTGCCATCTGAAGGAGTTATGCAAGCAGCCGTGGAAGACAAGTGATCAGTAGTTCTACCCGGTGTTAGAACCTGTGAACAATACAAGTGTCCTGCTCAGCAAGACATCATAGTGGGGCAGTTAGTGGTGCTTTTATCATGAGAGTAAGCCACAGCTCTCTAATGGGACTGAAGGGGTACTCAACAGGAGGAACTCCATCCCTGTGGCTGTTAACCTAGCCAACTACTCATGACTGGTGAGGTCATAGACCCTAGAGGAGAACCTACTACTACCATTTTCCTAAACCAATATAGCCTCTAATCAACTGTATTCTAAGAAGTTAACCTTATATCCACAGATAAGTGTACCCCTCTTCACTAAGGATGATTCTGATGGCAACAGATGGAGCCCCACTACAGTTAAACTCAGCTGCATATAATGTAGAGACTGAGTGACCAGAGTGTGCCCAGCCCTAGCTGATATGTCTGCAGTAAAACCTGAATACCAAAGGCTTAGGGAAGATCAAAGAAAAGGGGTGGAGAGATTGTAAGAGCAAGAGGAGCAGGATGCCTGCTGCAGGACAGTTCCTTCTAGACATGACATGGGAGATGTACCCACATTGCTGTTGTAAATGCTGGAATCTCAAAGCACAAGAGTTTTTCGAGTTCTGATGTCCAAAGGCAGAAGAGTATTCCAAGTCAAGGAAAACCGAGAACTCTCTTTCTTTTGCACGTTTACTCTATTCATGTCCTTGACCAATTGGATGGTGTCTGCCCACACTGAAGTTGGATCATCCCAATTCAGTGGACATTTGAGTCTCATACCAGTCTTTGGAAATACCTTTGTGGATACACCTGAGTTAGTTCAATCGTTCGAATAAAATGCCAAGATAGATATTTCCCATCCAGCAAAAGAGGAATTGGCTTACTGCCTAGTGAGCTTTGAGAATAATGCTTCACCAGTTTGGTATCCTTTAATCCTGTCAAAGATGTGTAAATCTAACCACCTTTTGTTAATTGACACCTACATGCTGGTCCTCTAGCTGTACTTAATCTTCAGTCAGGCTGTTATAACTGTACAGAGGTTCACTAACGTGGATCGACTTTGGGTCTGCTAAATTTGTGTGTGTGTGTGTGAGTGTGTGCGTGCGTGTAGGAGAGAAGGGAAGGGAGAGAGAGAGATTTGTATGTTTAGTAAAGTTTATTTTAAAAAAAGTGAAATCAATGAAAAAGTAATAGTTTCACCCAACATATCAATGTGCCATAACTATTCTGCAGGTGAGGGAAAGAACACTGAACTATTGCCAAAAGAAGAGAGAACAATACTTGGGTGATGTTGTTTATCTTCTGATGTCCCCAATCTCAAAAGCCATGACAGACACAAAATATAAAATTAACACTTAGGTATTTATGTAAATATTATGTTCATGATAGAGTGATGAGCATAACTAAAATGAATCTATGCCATATACTTACAAACACATTCACCCAAAACACATCATAACAAAATAAAGATGGACTATTCCCAGGAATTATCATACTATTCTTTCAACCGTGGTCATAAGTGGTCAGCAAGTAGGCTATCTAAGCCACTGAGTCAGCATGTGTCCATTCTCGACTATGCAAATCTGTATGAAATCATCTTTAGCCATAGGTGCCAAGCTTGGACACTAAGAAACACTGTGTTCTTGCTTTTGCAACTTGTGCTGCTTCTAGGTTGGCCTTGAAAAAAAAGGCTAT
>JADRCC010569094.1:2226-12850 GCA_019843855.1 Hylomyscus alleni
TTATTTAATTGTTTATCAGTTTTCATATTTATTTTTGGTGCTTTTGAGGTAGTGCCTCATTCTGTGTCCCAGAATACCTGGTAACTCACTATTTATGTAGCCAAGGCTGTACACACTGGAACAAGAGGCAATCCACCAGCCTCATTCCATCTTTTGAGTTCAGGAATTCCAGGCATGAGCCTCCTTGTCAGCTCGTCTTTCTTAGAAGCAACATATGAGAAACTATAAAACATTTGTAATGTAGAAACTAACTAGTGATAACCACAACAATTTCTATATGGATTCTATGCTAGATTTTTGGAGCCACTGATGGGTTGACTCATTTAGTATTTGTTAGGTGCCAAATATGAGCCTTGGTTCTCTGACAAGATTTTACCATTGAGCTCAGCTTTGCTGATCTGTATGTGTTAATTCATTTATTGTCTGTATGAACATCTATAATCTGTGAATTTGTTAGTAGGTGATAGGTGATACTTGTGAAATACTTAATTTTTAGTTTAGCTAATAGATAATATGTCAACAGTGAAACATATTACCTGTTTTTAGGTTCTTTGTATTATTCATGAAAATAGGACAATTTGACAAAGAAAGCAGAATAAACATGATAAATGTCTTAAAGACAAAAGCTCTGTAAAATGTTTAGTAGTAGTCTTTGTTATTAGATTTCACATTATCACAAATAATGGATGTATCAAAAGCAGGTATATATAGACTAAAGTAGTCTAAATTGTAGATAGAGTAGTCGGAAAAATTCATGCTTTTGGTTTAACTACCAAGTGAGTATTTAAGGATATATTAAGTTAATGTTAATATGAAATGTCTGATTTTTTTTGTCTTTTAAAATCTTTTTCTCCTCTGTAGAATGGAAATGATGTCTTTTAAAATCATTTTCCCCTCTGTAGAATGGAAATGATGTCTTTTTGACATAAATTTTACTTAGCTGACTGATTTGCTTGTGATTCTAGTTGCAATATTGTGTGTTGTCTTCTAAGACCTCTAGAGGATAGAAAAATTATTACTTTGAACATGATAATGAATTCATGGTAGTTACAGAACCAGTGGCATGGATTCCATGAGCCCTGGTCCCTAAATGTATGAAAGGCTGGTGGATCTAAAAGTGTTTATGTTAATGCATTTATAGATCAGGAAGCTTATGTTTGTTGCTATGGGATACTAAATATATTCAAATTGGAGGAAGAAAAATGGCATAACCTTTTAACATATCAATTGCTCTGCTTCCAAACAGCAGATACTAAATTGAATCATACCTTTACTTTTAAAGAGAATAACTGAACATTATTCTTTCTAAGTAAGCCTTTCTGCTTTCACAGTGCTATTTGCTAATTTTGTGTTTGTTTTGTGCATAGGAAATGGCTTCGTACACTCTTGTGATGCTAACCATGCTTGCTTTCTGATTTCTAAATAACACGGTTAATTGGCTCACCTATTGTGTAGGAGAATAAATGCCGATTTTCTGTTTTCATTGAAGTGGTATATTGGTGGTAATTTTGAAATTGTTTTTAAAGGCCCAATATTCTATGCTTAGAATAATTTTGAAAGACTGCTTCATCTCACATGCTATGAATAAGTGATGAGCTCAAGTGGCACCTGGATCTCCAGTGTGCTGTACTATGTTGCAAAGAAGATAAAAGAAGTTTAAGAGCTTGAGTAACCTTATCTTTATTTTCTAGTGTTCACCTGAGAAAACACATGGGTATACTGGTCTTTCTTCTCACCTTGTTAGGTGAAACATTACATAAACATACCTGTGTATGTATCATCTGACAAGAGGGCTTTAGACTAGATTGCATAAGCTTCCATTTCTTAGGTGCCTACACATCCTCCTGTGCATGCAGTTCTAATTATGAGATATGCATGTTCTTGAATGTTTCTGTATTTGGGCTGTATATGACTTTCTGTAGGAGTAAAGAAATTTCAGTTAATTTTGTTTTCTCAACTGAGAATTGAACCTCTAAGTCTTGCGAATCCTCAGCAAGCACTTTATGACTGTAGAATACTCCCACACCTAATGCATGTATATATGTGTGTATGTGTGTGTGTATGTATGTATGTATGTATGTATGTATGTATGTATACATATTCATATTGAGACAAAGGCTTACTATGAAACCATACTTCGACTGGAACTCTATGTGGACCAAAAGCTGGCCTTAAGCTTACAGAGATCTGCCTGCCTCTGCCTTCTGAGTGCTAGGATAAAGGGCCTCCAACACCACACCCAGCACTAATTGTTATTTCTAACAATATTTATTTATTTATTTAATTTCTGTGTATTTATATGTGACTATGTGACTCTATGTGTACAACTTGTATGCAGTTACCCTTAGAGACAAGAGGGTGTCAGATGGCCTGAAACTGGAGTTTCAGGCAATTATGACCAGGAAACTGAACTCAGATTCTCGACAAGAGCAGGAAGTGTTCTTAACTACTCCCCCTTCTTTATAGCTTCTGAATTAATATTATGGAACCTAGTTTTAATATTTAACTCAAAAATATATATGTGTGTGTGTGACAGAGAGAGAGAGAGAGAGAGAGAGAGAGAGGGAAGAGAGTGAGAGAGAGAAAGACAGGACTGTAGGCAAGTAGAGTTCACTTTATGGATTATTATTTGGATTATTATTTTCTCATTTTCTCAGATGGTGACCTAAGCTCTTCAAACCTAAGCTCTAGAAACCTAAGCTCTTCAAGTTAGAAATGGGCAGAAATGAGTTTACCAATTGTAAGAAGGCAACTTCTTCTTTTAAAGAGCAGGTACCAGTGATAAGTTTATAAGGTACTATAAATAATAATTGTGTATAAATGAAGTATACTTTTGTACTAATGAATATTAAACATCAGGTTTTCACCCTTGTTAGACCATTTCTGTTCTGGGATAAAAGACACACACACATGGTCTTGTATTTTAAAATATGCCTCAGGCAGTACAATACCTGGGCAACTGCCTATCCTTCATGCTGTTAGACTCTACTTTCCTATTCTTAACCCAAGTTATTACTTACTATGTTGCATCTGGGCTGCTCTTAGGACCACATTGTTATGGTTCAATGAATCAATGGTGGTTCTCCTTTCTCCTCTCTTGCACATTCTATCCTATGGCAGTCTCTCTCTCTCTCTCTCTCTCTCTCTCTCTCTCTCTCTCTGTCTGTCTCTCTCTCTTTGTCTCTCTCTAGTCCAGGAAACCTAAACCCCACCTATGTCTCTTGTCCCCAGCAATTGGCTGTTGGTCTCTTTATTCATCAAAGAGAATTAACTTAGGGGCAGAGTCTCAGGGCTACATGCAGACTCCAGGTTTTGGGGCCCACACTTAACATTACAATAGGCAGTAAAAGACAAAAACCTCAACATACTATACACTATACATTATATTTTAGTAATGCTATATATATGTATATATTAGTAATGTCGAAAGATGTTAAAACTGATAAGTTTCCTGAAACTTTGTCCTTGATTATCCAAGGATTTTAGAGAGAGTAATAAAGTTTTATTAGACTTAACAAACAAAATTAAGATGGACACGAGACATGAGCTGTGGTTATATTGTAGAGGTATGGGGCTTCTGAGCCCAGCTTGAGCTATCTAGTAAAACCTGTTTCAATAGAACAAAACAGTGAACAATAACCTGGAAAGAGAAAGGAAAATACCAGCAACATTGAACAGTTTAGTTTCTTTGCAGCAACAAAACGTCATTTAAGAACTTAACTAGTCCACTACCTGAACTGTTAAGAATTTGCATAGTTGATGGAACTTGAAAATATCATCCTGAGTGAGGTAACTCAGTCACAAAAGAACAGCCCTCCACCCCCGCTCTGGTAAGTACTCACTGATAAGTGGACATTAGCCCAAAAGTTCAGAATACCGAAGATACAATTCACAGACCATATGAAACCTAAGAAGAAGGAAGACCAAAGTGTGGATGCTTCAGTGCTTCTTAGAAGGGGGAACAAAATATGGAGACAAAGTGTAGAGCAGAGACTGAAGGAAAGGCCATCCAGAGACTGCCCCACCTGGGGATCCATTCCATATACAGCCACCAAACCCAGACATATTGTGGATGCCTGGAAGTGCTTGCTGATGGAAACCTGATATGGCTGTCTTGTGAGAGTTTCTGCCAGAGCCTGACAAATACAGAGGAGGATACTCACAGCCAACCATTGTACTGAGAGAGGGGGTCCCCAATGGAGTAGTTGGAGAAGGGACTGAAGGAGTTGAGGGGATTTGCAGCCCCATGGAGGGATCAACAGTGTCAACAGGCTAGACCCTCCTAGAGCTCCCAGGGACTGGACCACCAACCAAAGAATACACATCGAGGCGCTGGCCACATATATGGCAGATGATGGCCTTGTTGGACATCGGTGGGAGGAGAGACCCTTGGGCCTGAGCATATTCGATGCTCCAGTGTAGAGAGGGAAGATGGGAGTGGGTGGGTGGGTGGGTGGGTGGGTAGGGGAGCACCCTCATAGAGGCAGAGGGAGGGAGGATGGGATAGGAGGTTTCTGAAAAGGAGACCTGGAAAGGGGAAAATATTTGAAATGTAAAGAAAGAAAATATCCAATAAAAAAAAAAAAAAGAAAACACAAAGAGAGGCAGGAGATATCTGGAAAAAAAAGAATTTAGATGGTATAGTGTGGTTGAATATAACTGTGTTCTTAGCATTTGAGAGGCACAGGCAGGTAGATTATGAACTGAAGTCTGTCCTTGGCTACATGATCTTATCTCAAAAAATTAAAAGGACAAAAGAATTTTGTTCTTTACTGAATATTTTCCAGTGTGTAGCCAATATTTCACTAACTGCTGGCAATCTTTCCCCTTTCATTTGGTTTGTATTTGAGAAGGTAATAGCTTACTTAATATAGCATTTTAGACTATTTAAACAGAGCAAATGGAACATATTGCTTGTGTAGCAAATATGCAAATTTGGGGTAATTAGTTCACATTAAAAAATAAGTGTAGTTTTAGCTTCTAGATTTATTTCAAAGCTATTTAGATAATGAAAAAGGTAGTATAATTTAAAGTGAAAACTTAACAATAAATGCATCCATTCACTGAGACATAAAGCTAGATGAGTTAAAATGGACTTACAAGTATTAAAAAGAGCTTAAGGGGTCAAATGAATGCTAAGGCTTAAATTCAGTTCATTTTTGCTCTGAGGAGCTGTAGCCAACAGAGCTTAGATGGCTGGCTTAAAGTCCTTATCACCTTTGAAGATGTCCACTCTAGTAATTATAAATATGCCTTTCAATATAAATGCTGATTGTTACTGGTAGCACACATAATTACAGAGAAAGTCTGGTTTATTATTGAAAAAACAATTGTATAACAGAATTACTTTCAAAGTAATTTATTACTGCGTTATCTACAGTAATTCAATGTAATTAGTAATAAGTTGCTTTATGCAGAGCACTTTCTCAAAGTACAATTTAATGAAATATTGAAAAGTCAAATTTGAGTAAACACCTTCTGTTTGAAATAGTACAGTTACTGCCTCTTATGGAAATTGGTACTTCAAATTAAGTAGAATTACTATACTGCAAGAATAGCTACTGTTTCAAATTTGTATTAGTTACAGTTTCTCCTTTAATGAATGAGTTGGACTGTAAATATAAATTTAAAAATTTTAATAGTAAACAAGTAAGGAATCTCATACTGTTAATATCATCCTTTATCATTTTAAAGGAAGAACTTGTCTTACATTTATAACATGGGTTTACCATAGTCTTAATTACTTACATTAAGCAGTGTTTAAAAAAATCAGTTGGAAAAAAAATTCCTAGAGAAGTGAAAAAGGCTTTAAAGAACTGTTTTTGATGAGATAGAATAAATTGTGAATGTTTATGTTTGACTCAATGATTTTTAATAACATTGCAACTTTGCAACGTTCACCCTTTTTCATTTTGGAAAATATGTTTAAACTATGAATCTACAGAGACATGGACTCTGATGTGATCGAGGTTATTGAAAACCACGTATTCTTTTTGTAGTTGTGTGCGTGACAGTGAGAGACAGCGATATACCTTGCTATAGGACTTGGCACTGAGGATGCTGAGGGTGTAGGGACAAGAGAAAGCAGTTCACGAAAAGATTGCGTTGACATGCTTCTTACACAAAGTCTCCCTGCTTGAGATGAACCTGGGGAAGGCTGAGAAGCCTTGAGAATGATCTAGCAGCCCATAAAAAGGCTTCTCTCTTCTATGTTTATGATGGTGATCATTAATTACATGTAAGACTTCAGGATTTTAACTGTATCAGTTTTTAAAAATGATTATTATATCTATCATTAATTTCTTTCTATTTCTCTAGATGCAAACAAAATATAGTTAGAGGAGGCTGTCCATTTTATTAAACATTTATGTTTAAGTTGGGAATATGTAAATAAGTATTGATCTTTGTCAGAGCATGAACTGTGTTTGTAAAAAATTATGGCCTTGCTAGCATTTTATTTTTATGGAGATTTTTACTTCTCCTGTTTAAAGTACAGAATGTTAAATATTTCTTAAACTGTTTTTATGGTCCTAAACACTGATACTAATACTAAACATTTTAAAAATATGAGCTACAAAAATTATTTTTCTATACGTGGATATGTTTTTAATTTATTTAAAAGTGCATATTTGTTTAAATTATGTACATTATTTATTACTGATGAAAAATTTAAGTATGTACTAAGAATTTTTTGAATTAAAATTGAAGACAGTATATAGTATAACATATTACTGTATTACAAAATGTTCCTATATTTACAACATATGATGCAATCTATTGCCCTGTTTGTGGTCCTTTACAAGATGTTCCTGTATTTACAACATGTGATGCAATCTATTGCCCTATTTGTGGTCCTTTTCTTCTTTTTGCTTGGCTTGGGATTCCATCTATTTTAATTTTTAAAATTTTATTGATGTTTGATATACTTGGACCGAATGGATTATTTTACTTTTTAAAGGTATGGAAGAAGATGGTATTTAATGATAATTTCATTTTAGAAAAAAAAATATAACTTCACATAGTCCTCAGTTTGTAGATCTGTCCTACCGTCAGGAGCAAAGGATGGGGTTGTTGGGACTCAGAAAACAGTATCCCAGGCTCTGAAATCTGGCATCATTGAACTAAAGGAATACAAAAGTATGGGAAGCCTGCTCTCCTGACCTCCTGCACCTATCCTCTTTCTCTTCTGAAATTGAGGGAGTGGCTTTACCTGGAGCTGTCTTCCTAGTGGACAGCAATTGTGAACTCTCATTAGCTTGGAAAGATTAGTCCCTGGTGAAAAGGAGACTATCCAGGATTTTCCACCTGTCCAGGCATCATCTAATATCTGAGGGCAATGCTGAGACATCACCTAAGATACTTTGTGGACCTCATAAGATCAGGCTTGTTTCTGTGTATCCCTCCTTCTGTCCTGCCAGGACTTATCAGTATGAGCCTCCTACCCTGTTCAAGCCTATGATTTATCATGTAGCAACTAAAGTTATTTAAGCTTCTACCATCTGACTTTTGGAGACTATATTTTACTTACATTTCTTGCATTCTAGACAACACAAATATCGGTGTAGCTTTTTCCTATTAAATATGTGTATTGTCAGTTTATTTTATGTTTGATGTAATTTCTAATTACCTAAAACTGAAAATTTAATAGTTAGTAAGTGGAACCTTATTTTTGTAAAGAACCATGCTAGAAATAATAATTTAATTGTTGAATTAGATACTTGTCCCATAAGAGTTTTAGGAAGAAGCCATAGCTGTTCCAACAGGCATCTGTTCCAATGTGACAGCTGAAGAAACAAGGATTGCTGAGCAGAGAGGGGAGAGATCTAATCAATGTGGCCACCGTGAGAGAAACAGATAAAGAAGTTCAGTAACCCCAAGTTCATCTTTAGGGTACTGACATAAGTTTTAAGTTTAAGTAGAGGAAGAGGGTAAGTGGTATGAGTAATTAAGCACTCATGGCCAAGGTGTCGTCTTGATTACAGTCTCAATTCTGCAAGGTGTTCCAAACAGGTCCTTATTGCAGTCCTATGGACAGGATCAGTCTGGTTCCTTTTGGATGCTTCTACTTCAGCGTGTAGCCTCCTTCTGATGTGTAATTGCACTCAGCTGGGTGCTGGTCTGCTGGGTGGGGTTTTGCTTTTCCTGGGATTCATGGTGATTGCAGGGTTAGGGTTTTGTCTGCCTCTGTGTCTTCAGCCTTGAAGGGGATGAGATAGTTTAGATTTCTAGATAAGACACTCCTTGGTTTCTTAACATGCCTGGGGTAGAAGTAGAGCAGGTGACTAAAGCTAAGAGAGACCCACACCATGTGAAAGCAGATGTGCCAGACTTATTCTTTTCTAGTTACCTTTTGCCCCCAAATGTCTGTGTTTTGCAATGAAAATGGTTTCTAAGTGCTTATTACACATGTGTTCTGTAGACACTTTACAGAGAGTCGAATTCATCTATAAAAATATAGCCAATACCACTATAGCCTTAATGTACCAAACATTTGATTAACCAAATGTAACGTGAAATGAAAAGGTTAAGGAGGAGTAATGAAAGTGAGGAATAATCTTAGTAGGCTCAGAGTAATTCAATAAAGAATAAATTAATTTGAAATAGAAATTCATAATCTATTCCTTTCACAAAATTCTATCACTATTTATTGTTTGTATGGTATCCTTTGTGGACTGATAGTGTCAAATATACATAAAAAATAAGCCAATCTTACCTTCTGGTTTGAGGAATTTAAAACTCTCTGATGTTAGCGCTAACTTGTAAGTATTTATGTAACACAAATCTTATAGGAACAAAATTAAAAGAAATGGTGAATTGCAGGTCCATTCTAAGAGGTGTATATTAAAGTTTTATGTAAAAGGACATGACACAGAGTCCCAGAAGCACTCTTGTCAGGTGCTTCTGAGCTTTGGCCTCTGGGATTCTTTGTTACATTGTCCAAATTCAGGAGGAATCTTGCCGGCTCAGCTGAGCAGTCTCAGTGTTTGAGCACATTGAATTATATAACTGGATTTCTTACTGCCACATCTCCAGGACGATGTCTGATTACTCTGCATTCCACAAGACTCCTGTGAGACCAGCTTAGTCACAGTTCCCATAGCTGGTAACTGGGATGCTTTCATGGTATTTGTCTTCCATCGATCCTCTTCCTGCTAATTCCCAGTTTTCTTCTTTGGAGTTTGAGCCCAGTGTTTCTTCCTCCGCACTGCAAAAGAATTCATCGTACCTGTTGTGACCCTGCTTTCAGTGTCTGAAAAATAAAGTTTGTTTTTTTTTTTTTCCAGGAAATCTTAAAATTTTTAAATTTACTTTAAAAAATTTAATATAGGTGTTTGTGTTTACGTTATTCCCTCTTCTTCTGCAAGGGTCTAATAATCATTGAAGGAAGACCCCAGACTCAGATACGACGCAAAACAAAGAGCGTTTTTTTCTGCAAAAATGACCAGCATGTCAGGGTCAACCAGTTTTGAGATGGTGATCTCAGACAAAAGCATGTAGGTCTTCTTATAGGGAACTGGTGGAACTCTCTAGAAGGATTAGATAATATAAAATTTTATTAGTGGGTGTTAGGTGGTCACAAAAAGTCAGTGGTCTGCATTCATTTGTCATGAACCTTTAACCATAGGATGAAATAGGTGCTGCCCAGAGCAGATGGCCCATTCTGAGATAAGAAATTTCCCCTTTTTTGTGATTATACTCAGGCTGTTCTTTGGGAGGGGGTTTTATGATCTTGTTCTGGATTTTACAGTCTATTCCTGAAGCTGGTGCCTCACAACCTTTTTTGAAATCAGACTGGTTCTTAAACGGAGACAAATGGAGTTTATGTTGTGTTTTCACTTCCAACTGCCCCACATGTCTCTCACATTAGTATGTGCCTGTTTGTGGGCACACACACAAGATCATCTATATAGATAGTATAGATCAGAGTACAACTTTGTCAAATTGGTTCTCTGCTTCCACCTTTATGGGCGATCTGGGCATTGAACTCAGTTTATCAGGCTTGCACAAGGAGTTTACCCACAGCTCCATCTTACATCTCACTGGCCCATTTTATATATTATAAATAATCTTTTTTTAAATAGTAGTTTTTCATTCTTCTAAGTACAACCATTAGTTATTTAACTTTTTTCTTGACTTAGGAGTTTTGGTTCTTGCTTTTGTGTGTATGCTAATTGTGCTCCAGTGCCAGGGATGGTCAGAAGATTCCATCAGATAGAGTGCAGCATTTGTGAGCACCCAATTACGTGGTTTCTGAGAAGAGAACTCAGGGCTTTGGAAATTCAGTATGTAGGTGTATGCTGACCCACTTCTCTTGACTTAGGTTTTTTGATTACTTACTTAGAACTATGTATATTTTTTTTCTAACATGCTTTTTCAAAGTAAGAAAACATGGCTTTTGGTTCTCTTACTCTAAAAGTAGTAGGATTTGCCCAAAGCTGAGAATTGGCAAGCATAAGAGTAAAATATATTTTATTATATCAATGTCCTTCCAAGCTGAAATAGTTAGCCAAATAGTTTAAGCAGGAAATTATAAATAACCTAACAGGCTCAAATAAGAGATAGGAGTCACAGTGTGCAGACTTGTTGCGAATAAAGGGGTGTGAGTAACAGAAGAAAGGAGGTG
>JADRCC010569098.1:0-14744 GCA_019843855.1 Hylomyscus alleni
AAGAATGGTTTTGGTTCTCAACATGCACACAATCACATGTGTATGCAATATATATATATATATATATATATATATATATATATATGAAAAAGAAAAATCATATATTTTATGACTATAAGTAATCATAATTGTTTTTGAGCTAGAATATTATCATCATTGAAATATACTCATATATACTTTCTAGGATAATGATTAGGACTTTGAGCACACCACTGTAGGATGCATAATAATAACAGTAAGAACAAAAAAAGTAGAGAATACTTATGTTAGAAGGATGGAGCATTCATGGACAGCTTGAGTGACACAATAAGTCTGATTCAGTTTCACGTAAAAATGGAGCAAAGGAGGAGGCTAAAAGTGGCTTAAACTTTAAGAGTATTGACAGTTCTTTCAGAGAACCTGGTCTCAGTCTACAGAATACACATTCCAGTTCACTAACTTTAACTTGCATTTTGGGAGTATCTAAAAACTTCTGATCATGTCAATGCATGTACATGGCATATATTTATACATATAGACAAGCACTCATATACTTAAAATAATTCCATAGAAGATATTTAAGTCACTTTGCAAAGAAAACTTAATCCATAGTATACTATGTAATGCAGTATGCTTAAACACATTTAGTACTAGGATTTATTTACTCTTTTCACAACTCCATAATATTGAGATACTCTTTTTGAATAGGTATTTTCTTTCTTTCTTTTTTCTTTTCTTTTTTTTTTTTTTGTCTCTGCTTCAATACAAGAAGTAATGGAGCACGCCTTTAATCCCAGCACTTGGGAGGCAGAGGCAGGCAGATTTCTTTCTTTTTTAGTTTTTTGGGTTTTTTGAGGGGAGGTTGGGGGGGTTGAAACAGGGTTTCTCTGTGTACACTTGGCTGTCCTAGAACTCACTCTGTAGATCAGGCTGGCCTCGAACTCAGAAATCTGCCTGCCTCTGCCTCGGAGTGCAGGGATTAAAGACGTGTGCCACCACTGCCCAGCAATATTTTCTTTATTTATATGTCATAGAATATCTCCCCACCAAAAAAGAAAAAGAAAAAGAAAAAAGTAAATTAAAAGAAAAAAAACAAAACAAAAAAAACAAAAACAAACCAAACCAACAACAACAACAAAAAAAAAACCCCTGCTCCCTCCCTCACCCCTGCTCAACATCCTACACCCTCCTACTTCCTGGCCCTGGCATTCCCCTACACTGGGTCATAGAGCCTTCACATGACCAAGGGCCTCTCCTCCCCTTCATGACCAACTACACCATCCTCTGCTATTCATATGCTGCTGGAGCCATTATTCCCACCATGTGTACTCTTTGGTTGGTGGTTTAGTTCCTGAGAACTCTAACGTTACTAGTTAGTTCATATTGTTGTTCGTCCTAAGGGGCTACAAACCTTTAAGCTCCTTGGATCCTTTTTCTAGCTCCTTCATTGGGGACCCTGTTCTCAGTCCAATGGATGGCTGTGAACCTCTACTTCTGTATTAGTAGGTACTGTCAGAGTCTCTCAGGAGACAGATATATCAGGTTCCTGTCAGCCAGCTCTTGCTGGCATGCACATTAGTGTCTGGATTTGATGATTGAATATGGGAAGGATTCCCAGGTAGAACAGTCTCTGGATTGTCCTTCCTTCAGTCTCTGCTTCATAGTTCGTCTCTGCAAGTCCTTCCATGGGTATTTTGTTCCCTCTTTTAAGAAGGAACGAAGTATCCACACTTTGGTCTTCCTTCTTGAGTTTATTGTGGTTTGTGGATTGCACTTTGTGTAGTCCAATCTTCTGGGCTAATATCCACTTATCAGAGTGTGCATATCATGTGTGTTCTTTTGTGATTGGATTACCTCACTCAGGATGATATTGTCCAGATCCATCTATTTCCCTAAGAATTTCATAAATTCATTGTTTTTAATAGCTGAGTGTAGATGTACCACATTTTCTGTATCCATTCCTCTGTTGAGGGACATCTGAGTTGTTTCCAGTTTCTGACTATTATAAATAAGGCTGCTATGAACATAGTGGAGCATGTGTACTTATTACATGTTGGAGCATCTTCTGGGTATATGCCCAGGAGTGGTATAGCTAGGTCCTCAGGTAGTAAGTAATTTCCAGAGGAGTCACCAAACTGATTTCCAGAGTGGTTGTACCAGCTTGCAATCCCACCAGCAATGAAGAAGTGTTTCTCTTTCTCCACAATCTCACCAGCATCTGCTTTCACCTGAGTTTTTGATCCTAGCCATTCTGACTGGTGTGAGGTGGAATCTCAGGGCTGTTTTGATTTGCATTTCCCTGATAACTAAGGATGTTGAACATTTCATTCACTGCATTAGCACTCTACTTACAGAGCGTCTGAACTATATCTTTTCTCATGCTTAAAATTTAATTATCTGTAAAAGCCTGAAGATGTAGCCCAGTTGTAGAATGATTGCCTAACATTTACAAAATCTTGGGTTTGATACCTAATATTAATTCTACATAACATTTATCATGAAATTTGTAGCTGGTCATGGCTCTATTCACTGCATTCGTACGGTGCTGATACAGGTTATTTCATCACGAGGTTGATGGTTGGGCATGGTTGTTCATGCCTGCACTCACAGCACTTGGCATGCTGATACAGGAAGCCTGCCTGAGGTTATGGAAAATTACAGATTTTATAATTTCACACTATATAGAAATCACAAATTACTGGGCTACCAAAGAGAATTTAGTAACAAAACAATGAAAACATGAGGATATGAAGATTACAATGGAGGGTAACAGGCAGCTCTAAGACTCAGACAAGAGAAGGAAGTAGTTTATGTCCGGTAACACATTTGAGAAGTAATCAGTACATTTCTAATATGTGAGGATAAAATCAGAAAAACAAGTGAAGACATTATTTTAGTTACTTATCTACTTCAAAGTTTTCAGTAAAAATTTAAACTTTTAGGTTTCCAATTAAAAGCACACCTGTTTGTATACATTTGTTGTGCACGATGAACAAGCGGTGGTGTTTAACTTGTAAAGAATACCTCACCTAGGGAATTAACCCTAACAGGAAATTGTTAAAAAAAAAAAAAAAAAGGGGCATAAAGTTGACTGAGACAGTTCCTCTACCATACCAACTGTATTTGACAGAGGCCTTGTACCACGTTTGTATTACACAAAACCCTTTTCTGGATTTGTCATTCTTAGTAGACAGCTTAATCACCACAATTGTGAGGCAAACTTGCAAGAGGCCTTGTTAAAGAGAATCAGTGCAAAATTTTGTTTTGTTCATAGTATTTGGTGATTTCTATGAATTTGAGAATTTCATCCTGTCCCAATGTCATCAGGAAATGAACTGAAAGCATAAATCTTTAAATATTTACTTTTGTGTGTTTTCTGATAATGTGTACAGTCTCTGGGAGAATGTGACTTCAAAATAAATTCTGTCTTCAATCGAAGTTTGTTTATAAGGCATAATCTCTGTTTACCTATGCTGTAAGTAAGTTATAAAGATATAATCATGTCTGTTTTTCTCAGGAGAGAGAATTAGAGGTCATAAAATAACTTCTAGGATCTCTAAGAAATCCTGGTGGTCCTGGTGACTTATCAATTCACAGAATATTTTCATATAAGAAATACGAATAATTGATACCTCAAAAAATTGCACCTCTAAATGAAAAAATATTTGAACACAGGAAAAAAATAGCATCAAATTCCATTCCCATGCAGAAATATTTTCTATTCATCTCTGAATTAAACTGTGTTTAGACATTTAAATAGTTGATGGAAAAATATTCATTAGACAAACCTGCATATATTGCTATTAGTTTCATCTTTCAGTTTTATTTTGTACTACACTTCAACTTAAAGTGTAACCAAAGAGAAAATATTATGAGCATGAGTAAAACTCAGGTTGCCAAATAAGGTGTCCAAATTTAGTAATTTAAATTGTGATTAATATCTCATTCAGCAATATAACTTCATCTTATGGTGTGAGCCTCAATATGGTTGGCCAAGTTCTGCACCATCATTACCTTAGCATATCTTATAGGCAGGAGAGATTATAGGTTGAATGTTTTGTATCAGGGTTCATGTTCCTATATCAGTGCTAGGAACATTGATTACCTGATTATAGAAGATGGTCATAAGCCCATTGTTGTTCTGTTCAGGAAAATTTCCCCTGTGCCCATGTGCAGACAAATGGGACCTCATAAAATTACAAAGCATCTGGAAGACAAAGAACACTGTCAATAGGACAAAACAGCAACCATCATTGAGAAAAGATTTTTACTAACCCTACATCCAACAGAGGGCTACTATCCAATATGAACATAGAACTCAAAAAGTTAGACTCCAGAGAGGCAAATAACCCTATTAAAAATGGGGTATAGAGCTAAACAACGAATTCTCAACTGAGGATTATCTAATGGCTGAGAAGCACTAAAGAAATGTTTAACATCCTTAGTCATCAGGGAAATGTAAATCCAAACAACCCTGAGATTCCACCTCACCCCAGTCAGAAAGGCTAAGATCAAAAACTCCGGTGACAGCAGATGCTGGCAAGGATGTGGTCAAAGGAATACTCCTTGATTGTTGGGATTTCAAGCTGTTACAACCACTCTAGAAATCAGTCTGGCAGTTCCTCAGAAAATTGAATATAGTACTACCTGAGGACAAAGTCATACCACTCCTGGGCTTATACCCAGAAGATGCTCCGACATATAATAAGGACACATGCTCCACTATGTTCGTAGCAGCCTTATTTATAATAGCCAGAAGCTGGAAACAACACAGATGTCCTTCAACAGAGAAATAGATACAGATAATGTGGTACATTTACACAATAGAGTACTACTCAGTTATTAAAAACTATGATTTTATGAAATTCTTTTTTGAATTTTTTATTAGATATTTTCTTTATTTACATTTCTAATGCTCTCCCCTTTTCCTTTTTTTCTCCTCTGAAAAAAAACTCCTATTCGCTCTCTCTCCTGCTCACCAACTCCCTCTTTCTGGCAATTAGGCAAATGGATGGAACTAGAAAATATCATTTTGACTATGGTAACCCAGTCATGAAGAACACACACGGTATGGACTCCACGATAAGTGGGTATTAGCTGAAAAGTTCAGAATATCCAAAATACAATTCACAGACCAAATGTAGCCCAAGAAGAAGGAATAACGAATTGCGGGTGCTTAGGTCCTTCTAGAAGGGGGAACAAAATACAGGAGAAAATACTGAGACAAAGTGTGGAGTAGAGACTGAAGGAAAGGACATCCAGAAACTGCCCCACCTGTGGATCCATCCTATACATAGTCACCAAACACAGACACCATTGTGGAGGTGAAGAAATGCATGCTGACAGGAGCCTGAGATAGCTGTCTCCTGAAAGGCTCTGCTAGAGCCTGACAAGTACAGAGGTGGATGGTTACAGCCAACCTTTGGACTGATCACTGGGTCTCTGATAAAGGAGTTGGAAAGGGGGATGAAGGAGCTGAGGGCGTTTGCAGCCCCATGAGGGGAGCAACAGTGTCAACTGGCCAGACGCCCTGGAGCTCTGGGGGACTGGACCACCAACCAAAGAGTACACACGGCTCCAGCTCCATATGTAGAAGACGATGGCCTTGTTAGGCATCAGTGGGAGGAGAGGATCTTTGCCCTGTGAAGGCTTGATGCCCCAGTGTGGGGGAACACCAGGGCAGATAGGCAGGAGTAAGTGAGTGGGTGGGGAACACCCCCATAAAAGCAGTGGGATGGAGGATGGGATTGGAGGCTTCTGGTGTGGGGAACCAGGAAAGGGGATAGCATTTGAAATGTAAATAAAGAAAATATCCAATAAAAAAAAGTTGGAAACTTCAACAAAAATATCAAAAAGAAGATCCTCCATACTTCCTATTAGGAGACATCACTAGGGTTACTTTCATAGATTCCAGGGATTTTGTATTGCATTAGATTTCTACATCACTCCCTTAAAGCTTTCCCAATTCCAGTAATCTCTCTCAGTGCTCTCTCACTACATACCTCCAATCTTCTGTGTGGTCCCTCCTGTTCATATTTGAACCCTCCTCAGTCCACATGCAAAATATAATTTCTCTTCCCGAGGAGTTCCATGCATGCGCCCTTGATCCCTACATGTTGTTTAGCCTCTCAGGGTCCATGGATTGTAGGATGCTTCTCTTTCACATGAAACCTAATGTCCACTTAATAAGTGTATATATACCATGCTTGTCTCTGTGGGTCTGGGTTCCATCACTCAGTACAATTATTTCTAGCCCCATCCATATGCCATTATAATTCATCTCATTTATTTAAACAGCTGTGTAATACTCCATTGTGTATATGTACCATATTTCCTTTTATCCATTCTTTGGTTTAGGGACATCTAGGTTCTTCCTAGTTTATGAGATTGTAGAAACCAGAGAGGTAAAGGACATTAGGAGAACATGGTCAACACAATCAACTAAGCAGTGTCTATAGATGCTCACAATGACAGACTACAAACAAGGAACCTACCTGTATACTGAGCTACATCTTCTGAATGAAGATTAGGGTTGTGTAGCTTGATTTTCTTGTGAAAACTTCCAAACATGGGATTAAGATAATTTTGAGCCTATGAGCCTGAGATTTACCTTAGTTCATTGGAACTATGTTTTAAGATTTCTAAATCTCTGGGAGGATCATTTCTTTGTCCCATACATCTCTATCAAATATAATTGTTAGTAATTTGAATAACCATAATGGCATGTTAATAAAAGTTGATATAGGAAAAAATATTCCACACAAGATTAAAGAATTCAATATAGTAGTACATATGTTACCAGTTAGTATTGTGTTAATATACAGTTGAAGAAACTAATACGGAGAAGTTATAGTCTAATTTGTCATATCTGCCTGCAGATTCATGATTGAATGAAATAATTTCTAATCATAAATTTGATAAAGTAAAATTGATTGTGTGCAGTTTTCTAATTATAAAAAAATATGAGTCAAACATTAAAGCCAGATAAAAGCAATGCATTTAGCAGGATTGTATAAGTGGGCCTAATATAACCATTCTATCATGTTCTAATAATTAAAAATTTATGTGGTTCACAGGGCAGTGGTGGTGTACACCTTTACTCTCAGTACTAGGGAGGGAGAGGCAGATACAGGTGGATCTCTGAATTTGGGCTAGTCTGGTCTACAGACTGAGCTCGAGGGCAACATAGAGAAACCTTATCTCCAAAAACAAAACAAAACAAAATAAAACATCATTGTTCTATAAATTAGAAACTACTCTAAATTGCTAATTCCTCAATTTTTAACACAGTTTATAAATGAGAAAAGAATTCAGTATCAAAAGATTAATTAGTATACTTTAGGCATCTTTTTGTAGCTTCCAATTTCTTTCATAATAATATCAAATTTATTAAATATAGTCTTTGTTTATTTACACATTTTTATTATTCAGTCATTAAGTAGTCCTTTGAATAACTGCAATATCCTTCTATTGTTTAGGTAACAAAATTCATAGTACAATAGCTTGGATTTATGTTGACAAATGCTGACAAAATTCTAACATATAATATACTTTATATGTACAAAAAGATTTTAGGAGACAGTTTAGTCATATCCAAAATATGTTTATAACCTGTTCCCTGCAACATTGTCTAGAATATCTAAAAAGAAAAATATCAGTTTGTCTAGCATTTCTTTATAATCCTAAAATAACAAAATTGTTTTTTCTGTCTGTCAATGTAGGTTATAAAATGGTTGTAAACCATTAAGAAGACTAAAGTATAGAAAACTTAAGAGGCAGACAAACTGATAGAGTTTTATAGGTGGTCTGTTTATTAACAGATTGAAGAAATTAGATAACTAACTTTTTGGAGGTAATTTAGAAGTGTTATTGGCAGTTCAGAACAGAGCTCCAGAAATGAGAATGTAGATGTGAAGGGTAGAACTAGATCCAAGGATTCAATAAACAGATGGATAGACTGTCAGACAGTAGCACAGGTGTTCTCCAGTAATAGCAGATACTGCCCTGACCTGGAACCCCTGTGTCAGCTGGAAGATACAGGGTAGATACTACCTTGACCTGGAACCCCTGTGTTAGCTAGAAGTAGCATGCTTGTCAATCTGGTGTTTTTATTAGATCTTTGAAGCATTTTAATGATATAATTAAAATTACAACAATAGGGAGACAGATAAAGAAATGAAAAATCATGGCCAGTTGTACGGTTCCAGTATTTATTGATAAATATATAAGGTGTCATCTTTGTTGAAGGCTTGATCCTCCTTTAGAGGGGAATCCTAGGGCAGTGAGGCAGGGACTGAGTGGGTGGGTAGGGGAGCCCACTCATAGAAGCAGAGGGTGGGGTATGGGATAGAGGGTTTGTGGAGGGGAAATCTGGAAGGGGGATAACATTTGAAATGTAAATAAATAAAGTAACCAATAAAATAAATAAAATAAAGACATACACTGTCCTCTGTGTGTGTGTGTGTGTGTGTGTGTGTGTGTGTGTGTGTGTAGGCTCAAAACATTTGGTATTGTGAGTGAATGTATCTACTAAAACCCAAAGTCATCTTCCATCCTTGAAATTGAATCAACTCCTGTTTCTCAAATCGTTTCTCTGAGACCACGGCAGTGGAAAAACCTACTGTTTCCCATGATATGGACAACCTGAGGGCAGAGAAGAGCACGACTTCAGTAAAAGTTAACTCCCAAATATAAAGATTTGCGCAGCTCAATGAACTGTTGTTTAGCACAAAGCTGAGCGGCTAAGATTGAGTTAATAATCAAAGCAGAGCTTTTCCCTTAATAAACTGTTTTACAAATCCATATCTCTACAAATCAAACCTCACACTGATATAATTAAAAATGATTTCGACGTGGACGGTTATCTCTTCGCCAGAAATATCTAAGCTAAAGTAATGAAAGGTATTTCCTTTAAAATAGTTAAATAATTATGAAAAATTAACACCTAAAACCATTGTACTGCATGGACATAGTTTCATCTGTTTATGAAGTTGAGGTGGAAGAATTCTTGAGCCTAGTGAGAGGCCAAATATTTTTATTTTTTTATTTTTTTATTTTTTTAGTGTTTCTTGTTTTTTATTTAGGGTGGGAGGCAGGAGGGAAATACAGGGTGAGAGAAAGGACTCAAAACAGGTGACATCCTAATATTTCTTCTCAGACAGAGAATAAGTACTGCCATTCTGACAGCAGGCTCACCTAAAGGGCCCATTTTGAGTTCATACCAGCATCTGGGAAATTCTGGAGAGAATGCTTGCTTCTTTTGACACATATGCCTAGCAAGCATGTGAAGTAGGTCTCCCGCATTTCTGAGGAGGACAGGTAGAGGTGACCTTGTGTGGCTTTTACTGACTTGAGACTTATCAGGGTAGAACTTGGCAGAAGGGCAGAGGACTCAATTGCTGGGACAGTAACCAGATACTTCCAGGGGGTGGAAAAGCAGATAGGGGCACAGGCAGATCTGTAGGGGGAGGGACTCCTAAGTGGGCAGTGCTTTTGAGAAGGGATTCAAAAGAAGAGAAGGGACAGAGATAAGTGAGCAAAGGTCAAAGGGCAGAGGCAAGAAGGAAGGAGTGGAGTGCTGCAGTTGCGATGAAACTTTACACTAAGACTGCCCTGTCCAATGGGGACCTGCTGGGGAAGCCGACTTCTGCTTCCTTCTAACAAGCAACGAGGCAGAGTAAAGCCACTTCAGAGCTCCTAAGCTGCTTCTCTACTCTCATTCCCAAAGTGACACTTGAAGACAAACCCACAAGCTTGTCCCAGGCCTGCCTCCAACTGTGAGCTCTCTGAACATGGCTGAAGTCTTTTAAGTTCAAACTCCATTTTAGAGAACCTGACCTAAGTTTGAACTCAGGTAAACTAATAAGCTCTTATCTAGAATTAGTTTTTTAGGTTGCCACCCCCAACAAAACCTGAGCCTAGTTCTAGTCTCTAGGCTAATCCACAATAAGACCAGCATCTCCAGGTTATTCCCCCAACAAACCTGTACCCCCAGGTCACAAGCCCACCCCCTGCCTAATGACCACCAAATACAGAGGGAAGAAGAAATGAAGTTTATGATATGACTCCTAACACCAGCCAATTATGTTAAAGGTCACAGTATATTTCCAATAAGATGCTTGCACATTCACCACAGCTCCCACCCACACTTGCTGGATAGTTATTTGGGGCACCCCCACCACCAAAACTCTCCATCGTGTTGGCCAGTGCGCTGAGGAGGGGCGAAGCTAGCTCTAATAGATAAAGACCCTCTTGTGAATTGCATCAGTAGCTGAGGAGAGAGCTGAGGGGAAGGTATTGAGCTAGCTCCAATAGAATAAAGACCTGCTGTGAACTGCATCAGTTCGGCTCCTGTCTGGTTTTTGGGGGGAGAATCACTGACACTTCCCTGTCACTACACTAGAACTTTGGATCAGCCTGGAGAAAATGGCCAGTCCTCATCTCTAACTCTTAAATGCCAGACATCAAAATGATATACAACTGTAAGTATTTACATGTAAGTAAAATAATAATAAAAGTTGGAATTGTAAATAACATTATATTTATTAGAAACAATTCATTTAGGATGATACTTTTTAATCAAGAAGTTATTCTTCTCATACTTTGAAGTGGACAATGGTTATGCAATTGATGCTAACATAGATGGCTGAAAAGAATTTTCTCCATGCACTATGAGAAGTTAAGCTTAGTTACTTTTATCAGCTTCAAGGTGAAGCATTAATATGCACTAGAGACAGACGCTTTTGTTTCTTAGCAAATATAATTCAGTGAATCTTATATTCCTTCTTAACATATAAAATAAGAAACCAGAAATTTTGGACCTGAAAATAAATCAACAGTTAAAGGACACTAGGAGACATTCTTTTTCTGTCTCAAATATAATAAAATCTTGTGCTTTGTCCTAGTTATTTTTGATAAACTTAACATCAATGAGTAGCCATAAAGTACATGTGAGTATATTTCTGAACAACTCAAATTAAAAATAATGCTGAGATCATACCTGGTCACAGATATCCCATGAATAATAATACTAAATTATTTACATGAAAACTTGCATTTTATACACACAAACCTCCATGGGGTTGCTGGGATTTGAACTCAGGACCTTTGGAAGAGCAGTCAGTGCTCTTAACCGCTGAGCTATCTCTCCAGCCCCAAACCTCAATGAGTTAAACTACCTCTATGCTCATTTATAGAAAGAAAGCAGAATTTTACTTGTTTTTGTTTTGGGGTATTTTGTTTGTTTGTTTGTTTTTCGAGACAGGGTTTCTCTGTGTAGCCCTGGCTGTCCTGGAACTCACTCTGTAGACCAGGCTGTCCTCGAACTCAGAAATCTGCCTGCATCTGCCTCCCACGTGCTGGGATTAAAGACGTGTGCCACCACTGCCCGGCTAGAATTTTACTTTTTAAAAATTCAAATTCATGGAGCAGACAGAGTTTTCTTGGAGGTTAATCCTTCAATGTACAGTTTACCAATTATCAGTATCTTTCATCAAAATCTAGATTTCTTGTGTTGTTATTACATACATCAGCAACCTGTTATCTATTAGCCAGAGTTCATAATTTATGACTGAGAAGGGACAAAAAACAGTGGTATCTGGAAGTCTGGAGAATGGTTGAAATAATTTGTATGATAAAATAGATGAAATAGCAGATATGTATTTTTTAATTTTTCAAAAGCTACCAGGTGCATACTCACAAGTGTGGTCTTAAACTGTATGTATATTTTTCCGATTGTGATTGTGTTCTCTCAGAATAATTTCATTTACTATTGATTGTTTCACCATTGGTTTCTTTTAAATTTATCCCACTTTTTTTCTTTCTTTTTTGGGGTTTTTTTGTTTGTTTGTTTGTTTGTTTTTTCAAGACAGAGTTTCTCTGTGTAGCCTTGACTGTCCTGGAACTCACTTTGTAGACCAGGCTGGCCTCGAACTCAGAAATCCATCTACCTCTGCCTCCCAAGTGCTGGGATTAAAGGCATGCACCACCACTGCCTGGCTTATCCCACATATTTTAATATCTTGAAGTTCAATTAATTTGGAGTTCAGAATAATTTTCTTTCGACATGAACTACATGACCCACACCCAATAAAAGACATGTTGGTCTCTTCCAAGTTTAGACAATTATAAATTTAGTGGGTGCAAACATCCATGTGGAGTTTGCTTTGTGGCTGTACATTTTTTATGTCTTCATATAAAACTATAGTACTATATTTTAAGAGGATGGTTAAATTTGTACAAAAAAAGTTCATTTCTTAAGTGCCTCTGTTATTGTTTCAGCTCATAAGAAATGAATTATAGTGATTCTTCCTACCATACCACTGTATTTAATATGCTATGTATTGGATTTTTTAGCCTTTGTAACATATGCTTTCTGATGCTCACTGCCATAATTTGGAATGCCCTACTGACATAAGATATTAAACTATTTTTATGATTTATGAGAAGTCTTTATATAATTTTTCTGTGAAATTCCCTTCTGGTCATTTTTTCACCTTTCTTATATTTTCCTTTTCTTTGTCGTGATGCTGGAATTAAACCCAGGTCCTTGTATGTTGTTGGTAAGCCTTTGCCACAAACTAAATCTTAAGTCCAATAACTCATTGTCAATTGATTTTATTTTCCTATTTTAGATTCTATTTATTTCTTTTTTTCATTGATTAACTTATTCACTTTACATCAGAATCAGAATCCCTGTCCTCCTGGTACCTCACATAGTCCCTCTCCCGATGCCCCACCCACTTCTCCTCTGAGCTGGGGAAGTCCTGCCCTGAATACTCGGGCCTTCTTGTGCATTCTATTTATTTCTAACAAACATTTTGAATTGGAGTCCTATATGTATTATCTTCTGGAAATACCTTCTCCCAGTCTACAGCATGTCCCTTCACTCTCTTGTCCATGTCATTAAATAGCACAAGCTTCGTGCTTATATATATATATATATATATATATATATATATATATATATGAACAGTCAAGTCATTGTTCAGATGGTGTGATCCATTTCCTTTATCATGTTCTAAAGTGGTAAAAGATTGCTTTGTGTTTTATAAATTCTGATTATGATTTATATTAAAGTGTTTGTGTGTGTTTGTGTGTATGTAGGGGTTCATGCATGTAAAATTAACTACAGTTTGTGTCTTTAATTTTATTTTATTGTTATTTTTTCTTCTTTACATAGGCTACTGCTGGGATCAATCCCAGGGATGCAATAGACTAACAAAGTTTTCCGCTATAATTCATTTTTTTTGTAAGTAGGAATACAGTTTATCCAATGACATTTTATTACAAGACAATACTAGATGTTTTGTTAACCTGATACACGTTTCTAACTTTGGCTGATAGTGGACTGTGTCAAGTAATATAGTTTTACTTAAGTCAAATAGAGGGATTTTTTAAGTATAGTAATTGTGTTAAGGTTCTCTAAAGGAGCAGAACATATAGAATGAATCTCTACCTATGTATCTATCGGAGTGTCTATCTATTCTTTCTATATATTATGTATTATATTCTCTATATAATATAAAATATATATTCTAATACATTCTAACACAATATATATATATATATATATATATATATATCATATTAAAGGATTTATTAGAATGACTTACAAGCTGTGCTCTAATTAATTCAACATTGGTTGCCTAAACATGAATGATCCAAAAATCTAGTATTTGTTCAGGGCACTAGGCTGGATGTTTCTTCTGGTCTTCAGTATACACTGGAATCCCCAAGAAGTAGGCTCTTATGCCAGTGAAACAGATTTGCTAGGAAGGTGAGGGCAATCAGACAAGGCACAAAAGCTTCCTTCTTCCATGTCTTTATATCCAGAAGTAGATGGGGTCCAGAGTAGAAGCATGTCTTCTCACTTCAAAAGATCTGACTTGAAGATGTGTCTTGCCACCTCAACAATTCAAGCTAAAAGTGGGTATTTCTGCTTCTAGTTAAGCAAAAGTCTCTCACAGCCCCTCCTCCATTTCTCAGTTTTAGTTAATTTCAGGAATAATCAAATTGACAACCAAGAATAGTCATCAGAGTAGCTAATATATTTTGTCAATATTTTATAGTATATTTCATAGACAATATACTTTTTAGCAAAAAATGACAATTTCCTAGCTTAAAATTTTTGCTTAAAATGGAGTTTAAATTCTTTTTTTTCATACTACTTAATTCACAGCATTATGCAAGGAAGTTGGATGAATAAAACAGAGCCTACTTACAAATCAAATATTCTTTGCGATGCGACATTATTAGGGACCACTTTAACCACTTTTCCTTGGTTTGGGTGTAATTTCTTGTTGCAGAGCTAGAATAATGTTTCTGCTCTAATGGAAAACCTTTTTATAAACTTTCTAGTATGTCTAATGCAAATAAGAAATAGGTCAATCAAAATTTCCTCCTGTTAAATTAGACAAGGACTTGTATATTCAACATGTAAGAAATTTATGATTTGGAGTTCTATATGTGAAAAGAAATAAAATAATTTCCAAGAGACCTATAGAGAGTTTATAGGGAAAGTGTTTGAAATGAATTTGACTACCACTCAAATTATTGATCATGTTAGCATTAATTAGCAAAATATATTAAGATATTTGAAAGAGTGTAATAAAGACTCTTACGTTCTTCTCTCAGCCCTGCTGGTTACTCACTCACAAGCATTTCCTTTTCCCTAACAGGATAATGCAGAATGGGATTCCTTTTTATATTCTCCCTCTTTTTTTTTTATTAGAGGTTTTCTTTATTTACATGTCATACAATATCTC
>JADRCC010569101.1:0-12727 GCA_019843855.1 Hylomyscus alleni
AACTATTTTTCAGTATTAAAAGATCAGTGGTTGGTATGACTGTGCTTATGATGTTCACCTTAGGTTGTATTTTTTTAATGAAAAGGCATATAGATGGGTTAAATTTAAATTGGTAAGAGCATATAAATGTGTCTTATTACAGCATTTTCATACATGTATGTGTTTGCCATTATATTTTGTTTGTCCCTGCCTTCATTGTCCATTCTCCTACTCCCTTTTTACAACTAAAGTGTGTTTGTGTGTGTGCATGTGTGGCACACATGCGGAGGTCAGAGGATAACTTTGTGGGGTCTATTCTCTCCTATCCCTTTTAGGTGGGCTCACTGGATCAGACTCAAGCTTGTGTGACAAGTGCCTTTACCGGCGAAGCTGTCTTACCAGCCTTCTCCTACTCCCCTTCTGCTGGTCTCCTTCCTTCTCTCAAATAATTTCCTGTTTTTTATCAGACTTTTCTTTCAAATGGATATTTTCTATCTCACAAAAGTCATGGATTTCTACCTCTTGGTCCTGAGGGCTGATTTGTGCTTCACTCCCCTTGAAAGTAGGAACACTAAGCAATCTCCTAAGTGCTGATCTGATTTCTGAGGTATTTTGATATCAGGAAGGGAGTTGTCTTCCTATCAGACAGGTATTTCAGTGAATGGAAAGGCATAATTTCTATCAATACTTTTAAGTATATAAACTATTATGGTATAGTTAATATAGAATAAAATGTACATATCTTACTCAGTTTGTGAATCTCAACAACAGTATTATCTGAATCATTTGAGACAAAATATAGAACCTCTTAATCATTCAAAGAGCCTTTAGACTCTTTTCCTACCATGCTGCTGTCTTAAAATCACCTCGAAATTTATAAAACTTCTCTTTTTCTTGGATTCTGTACAAGTGGGACAAAATATCATGTAGTCTGCTATGCCCAGCTTCTTCTGTTTATAAAAATATTTGTGAGATTTATCCTTGTTGTCAGGTATATTGACAAGCATGTTCCTTTTATTGCTGACTTGTCTAGTGTATGACTATATATAGATACATATATATGTGTGTGTATATATATATATATATATGTATACTTATATATATTTCATTTTTATCTGTGTTCCTCTGATAGTTACATGGCTACTTTTTGTTATGAATAAGGCTGTTCTAAACATGTAGTTTTCTTGTGAACTTGAATTTCATTTCAGTCAAGTAACTGAAATTAAAGGATCATGCATAGGTTAGATTGATGTTTAACTTTAAAGAAACTGTGAAATAGCTTTTTAACGTATGTTACACTAAACACCAGTGATGTGTGAGTCCCAGCTGCTTTACATAATCACTGACATTTGGGTTATACAGGACTGACTTTAGCTCCTCAATGTGTGGAATTGAATGGAATCCACTATAGTTTAAACTTGTGTTTCTTGTCACTAAAAATTATTGAATACTCTTTATCAAGATACTCATAAAATTTATTCCTTAATCATTTAAAGTTTTAGGTCATTTGTTCTTTTTTTTTTGAGACAGAATCTCTTATAGTCCAGGTCTTTTTTTTAAATTTAAACTTTTTATTCTTTGTGAATTTCACATCATGCACCCGACCCACTCATCTCATCTCCCTGTCCCTTTGTATTCATCCTCCAATCTTGCACCTTTCCAAAGGGAAAAAAACAATAACATCTTATGATGGAAGCTGTAAATGTGTCACAGTGTGTCATGTAGTAGTATATCCTTTGCACACACATCTTTGTCTAACTTGAGGTCTGACTTCTGCTACATTATCAATATTGGAACCTAACTGGGACTCCTCTCTGATATCCTGTTGTTGCCCTGTGTCATGGTGATTCTGCAGCTGTGGATCTGCAGGACCAGAACCTTCACATGCTGTAGCAGTTCCCAGATAGCGTAGATGTTGGGGTGGGCAAGTTCAAAACCCTGGATCTGGGCCTTGGTAGTAGCTGGTCAGCCTACATCTACTTCACCACAGTAACATCTCCAGCACTGCCCTGACTACCTCACTCTGAGTTGAAGCTGGCAAGGGGCAGGGCCAGGCCTCATGCTCTCATCTACCCCCATGACACCAGGGCCAGCTCTATTGTGCTGCTAAGGAGAAGTGCAGGGCCTGCTCTCCCAAATGCTGTAGTCCTGTGAAGGATGGTGCAAGCTCATCCTTAGATTATGGCAGGAAAGGAGTGGGGCCAGCTCAGCACAGTGCTCAGATAGCTCAGACTAGGCCTTTGTTGTCTGGGCTGTATGGCCTTTGGTGGTAACAAGGGCCTCTGACATTCACTCAGACCCTAGCTTTGATAGGGCCATGGACCCAGACATGTCACTAGAAGCAACATGGGGCTGAATGTCAGTTTCTGGTTCATCTTAAAAAACTTATTAACTGGGGCTGGAGAGATGGCTCAGCAGTTAAGAGCACTGACTGCTCTTCCGGAGGTCCTGGGTTCAAATCCCAGCAACTACATGGTGGCTCACAATCATCTGTAATGAGATCTGATGCCCTCTACTGGTGTGTCTGAAGACAGCTACAGTATACTTACATAGAATAAATGAATCTTTAAAAAAAACAAACTTATAACTGCATTAAGGTAGGTTTCCAATTTCCCTTAAAATGTGGATATCTAGTTTTCCCAGTACCATTCATTCTTTCTCCTATCATATCTCAATACTCTTACTAAAATCAACTGATCATATATATACATTTCTGAACTCTTCAATTATGTTTCATTTACACAATCTATATTTATGACAGTACTGTTGTGTGTGTGTGTGTGTGCGCGCACGCATGCACATCCTTCCCTGTGCTTGCCTGTACCCACATGTGTAGAAAGCAGAGGCTTATGTTGGGTGTCTTCCTCTACCCATTTCCATCTAATTTTTTGAGAGGGCCTTTCACTAAATCTGAAGCTAGCTGTTTTGCCTAGACTAGCTGACCTGTGAGCCTTCAGGACCTGCCTGAAACTCACGAGCATTTGGACTATAGATGTGAGCTTTTACATGGGTGGTTGAGATCTCTGAATTCAGGTCTTCATGCCTATGCAACAAAAAGCACTTTATACACAGAGCAATCTTCCCGGCACTATCTTATTGTAGCTTTGCAACAAACTCTGAAACCAGGAGCTGAATTTTTCTAATCTATAGACTTTCTTTTTGGTTAATTACATTGACTGGGGTCTCCTGGGTCCTTAACAGAAGTGTGGGAACATTTTTTTTCTTTGAGATGGATCTGGCCATGGTCTTGAACTCAAAGGCTCAAGTAATCATCATCACACCTTGCGTTCCTAAGTAGCTGCTTCCTACGTCCACCTCACCAGCTACAGAAACGTTTTTCTTAATGCTATTCTTGACCCTAGTGCAATCAGATTTCCTATTTACCCACAGTTTTCAAAAGGTAACCAAACTACTCGAGGAAGCTCACTTCTATTCTTAGCTTGCTGTGACTGAACATTGAGTTTTGAATTTTGTAAGATACTCTTCTGCATCTATGGGACTATGACTTTTATTCTTGTTCCATAAATGTTATGAACTCTTGCCCTGTATTAAATTTCATCCTCTTTGGTCATGCTATCTAATTTTCTATGTTATAAACTTTGATTTGTTAATATTTAAGAATTTAAATGTCTATGTTTATAAAGAACATTGGTCTGTGATTTTCTTATAAAATGTTATTGGCAAATTTTGGTACTAAGATTATGTTGAACTCATGAAACTACTGTTTTTCTGAAACAGGGTAGCGCTGGAACTCTTTACCTAAGGTGTTGATGAAATTCATTAGTACAGCTGTTTGTGCCTGGAGTTCCCAGTCAGGGTTTTGATTACTGATTCAATGTGTTCTGTACTGAGTTATTTGAATATTTTGCTCCTTCTGTGTCAGCCCCTGCTTGCCTCTCCCCTTTCCTCCCCTGGATCTATACACGTGGCAAGTGTCACTGAGTTCTCCGACCTCATGGCAGCTTTGGCAATTTTTTAAGACAGAAAGTTGCCTGTCTCATTTCAGTTATTACTAGCATAAGTAAGCCAAAGTACCTCTTTAAACTCTATAAAGTTCTGTTAGCATTGGGACTATAGTAGTGTATGAATTTACAAAGACATAATCAAATGATAAGGAAAAGGAACTGTGAAAGACATAGCAGAAAGACATATGTACAAAAAGAACAAAAATAATCCAGGAGTAGAGGGAAGTACAAGATACTGTGAAAAATACCAAGAGGGACATAAGAATACAGGAGGGAGTTCAAGAAGAAAAGTCAGGATCAAGGTACGTGGTGAGTTCATGATCAGGTCTACAAGTCAGTCAGTCAAGTTTATGGCAAAAAACCCCCCAAAAAACAAAAAAAAAACAAAAAAACCTTATCCTCAGATCCCAAGGTTGCATACTTGAGTAGGCCTGCAATCAGCTGCTTCTTTCCCTGGCGTGCCTTTAATTAAAAAACATAACGACCTCAATTTCATAAAATAATAAATTCACAAATTAAAAAGAAATCTTAAACAAGGTTAAAACATCTAAAAAATAAAAAGCACTCTCATAGTCTTTTCGATTTTTGTACTCATATTATCAACATATATGCATTCATATTCTATACACTGTGATCTGTACTTTGCTTTTTCTTTTGGACAAATATGATCCAGTCTATGGACATGTGCAATAGAATGCTTTAATGGGTCAAGAATATTCTATTGTATGCACACACCATAATTGTCTTCTGTTCACTAGTGATATTATATACCATGAGTATGTAATATAAACATGATAGTCAACAATATCCTTAAGTGTGACAGAGGATAATGCTTATATTAATAAGTCAGGTTGTACTATTATCCCCCTCACACCAGAGGGCACAAAGGAATTTATTTTCACAGTCCTGTCAATACTGGTAAGCAAAAGATCTGTTTGGAAGGTGGACACCTTTTCATTTGTTAACTGGGTATTTTTCTTGGAGAATGTCACGATATTATTTGTACAATTTTCTCTTTTGTGTCAAAGTGTTACTTATATGCCCAAGATGATCTCAAACTTTTACCCCAGTTGCTAGAGTGCTGGAATTGCAGATACGTGCCACCTTTCTATTGATATTTATTATTTAGTTATTGAAATTTATAACTGATTTTCTAAGAGCTGTATATTGGGAATATTTTTTCTTTGCAAATGTTACGAATGTAACATTTAATATTTAATATTTTCAATATTGTGGGTGTATTACAATCTTTGTTATTTCTTATAGTTTATCTCATACTTGGAAAAGGCCTTTCTAACCTCAAGTTATCAATATATTCACCTTGATTTTCTATTTATACTAATATGTGTCTTTACGTGGGTAGGTGTACCTGAGAGCAGATGCTCTCAGAGTCCAAAGGAGTCAGATCCCAAGAGCTGTAGTTACAGGCCCATTTGAGCAGCAGGACTGGGGTCCTTTGGGAAAGCAGCAAGCACTCCGAAACGCAGAGCCATCTCTCCGCAACGGATTTTCTATTTTTAATGGTTTAAGTATTCATCTAGCATTTACTCTCGAGTGAGAAATAAAGCTTTTCTTCAATTGCTAGTCATTGCTCCAGTCTTTTCCTCACTTTCCAGTGATTTTTTTTTCCTTAATGGATACTTTCACTGGTCATGAACGATTTGATTTGATATTAGGATCTGGAGAAACCGTAACACCTAAATTTACAGAACTAGGGGTTAAGATAATCTATAAAAATGCCGAGGCACTTGATATAGGGGTGTTCAGCAAATTGTTACCGTCAATGTCACACACACAGGGCTTCTGCTTTCTCTATCCTGATTGTGAATGTGTCTCCCACGTATCTGCTTTATATAACCTACCCATAATAGTATGCACCCCCATTTCAAGAAAAATGTGACAGCTCAGTTACCATTCTACCCAGAGGCCGGATAGAGTCGTCTCATGGACAAACATAAGCTGTGCTTCACAATGCCCGGTCAAGATCCAAGGCATCCAAGGCATGAGGCATTCAGCAAGCTTGGGTATAGACCGGGTCCCTGTTTCTCCCATCGCCTACCTTGAAACGCTTAACGCCTAGTTTATCTCAGCCTTTAGGTCACAAATATTACCAAAGCTGTCACCAAGTGTCAATTTAATTTGCAGCCTGGAGACCAGGAGTTCACCCCTAAGAGTAGACGGGCCTACAGGATGAGACTGGGGCAAGAAGGAGGTCCTAACCTGATTTCCCTGGTGGCAAGCTGGGGCGACTTCGCACTCGCAGGCTGACTGGGTGCCAGAGCCCGAAAATCAGCCCAGCGGGCACGATGACAGGCGGGCAGGGACAGAGGTGGCGGAGAAGAGCACCGTCTAAGCCCTCAGAGAAGGAAGTGTGACAAGGGCAGGACGAAGGCAGAGGGTCCCTCAACCCACCGGGAGTCGGGCGGGAGGTGAGATCTGTCGTTCCCGGGGCTTGCGGGCTTTGGTGCAGCCCACAGGGACGTCTCAGCGCGGCCTCCTCACTTTACCCACAGTAGCAGCGGCAGCCGGTGCAACGGTCGCCCGCATCCCTCACCAACGGCTCCGGCCTCGGGCCGCGCGCGGTGCCGATGGCCGAACGGGGGGGCGGGACTTCCTGCCTCGCGCGCCGCCGCGGCTCGGGACCAGGTCGGCTCCGGAGTGGCGGGCGCCGGGCTGAGGGGGCGGCGTGTCTGCCGAGGAGGCCGGGCCGCGGAGGAGGAGCCGGGCTTGCCGCCGCCGCCCTCTCGGCCCTCCGAGTTTCCCGGGCTACCTCAACCTTCCCCAGGCGTGGGTGCCCTCGCGTACAGCCCGGCTAGTCCGCTCGCCTCCAGCCCCGCGGCGGGAGCGGCCGTCCGGATCGCTTCGAGCGTGGCGGGCTGGGCCCACACCTCAGCCGGTGGGACCGGCCGGACCTCTCGGCCCCAATGCCTGGGCGAGCAGAGCGCAGTGGGTGGCGGTGGTCGGAGCTGTGCCGGAGGCGCCCGGGGACGAGTGCGGCCGCTGTACTGGGGCAAGCTTCAGGGACCGTGTGTGAGTTTGGTAAGTCACTTCTCTTTTTCAGCGTGCTGGGGCGTCTGCTCGGAATCCCGCAGCACTCCTCCTCCTCCACGCCCGCCCTTGAACCGGGGTTTTGTTTCCTGGTGAAGTAGTGGAAGCGCGTGTTAGGAAGGCAGGCCCTGAGATGAGTTCTGGATGCAGGTTTTGATTTATTTATTTATTTATTTATTTATATATATATATAAAGCACGTGAAACTCCTTTCCGGGCCCTTTGGTGCACTGCGGCACGGTGGCCCGCGGAGTAATGGGGTTAATGTCAAGCACCTCCAGTTTAATTTGGGGGTGGGAAAGCAACGCTGTCATCATTTTCCTTGTCCTTGAAGATGGTTGTAGCGGCGATGTTTGCAGATGTTGCTGTGGTAAGGTCTGAAATGTGGGAAGTGTATTTTGGTCATGATACTTCGGCAAGTTCTTAGTCCAGTTTCTGACTCTGATAAAAGGACACTTGGCTTTTTAAAAAAAAAATGCCCTAAAGGGCATTTAAAGATCTTTAAGTCTTGGCTTACTTTCTAATTATCAGGCCATTTCCTTCTCAAAGATGTTGAGGTTAGGGATGTTTGCTCCTTTTTTTTTTTTTTTTTTTAAATATGTAGTGAGTTCATTATATGTTCAGGCTGTTAGTACTAAACTGAGATCCAAAGAACTGAGTAGATTGTTAAAGCTGTGCTTCTGTTACCAAGCAACATCATTGTAAACAAGTCTAATGTTCAACTAGAACATAAGTAAATGTGGCCTGTTAATCTGAGTTTGGAGCTCTCCAAATTTATGTTTTTAGTTTATAGGTGGTTACATTTGTCGCCTTTTGTATTCAGATTTGATTTCAAATCAGTTTTATTTAGAATTATTAGAAAGCTTTGATTTTTTTCTGTTGTCACACAAGATTCTATGGAGAGTTGTAAATGGATTTGAGTTCTTTTTGGTTGTTACTTATCCCAGAGTACTCTGGATATTTCTCTTTGAGTATTTCTTTTCTAATGAGATAAAGTATGCAAGCTGTATTTAATAATATTCTTAAATAGCAACATGATAGCAATTTAGAGTTACATACACTTGAGAGATTGAGAAACAGTATAAGTTTTTAAGCCTTGGTTTAGCAGTAGCCTTGGCCTACACTTGTTGAACCCTTAGTGATATAACTTGAATGGCAAACTAAGTTTTTAATTTAATTTACTTTATTAAGTGTTGCGTTTGGTGGGGAAAGCATTTAAGACAGGGTCTAGCTTTCTTTCTATCCCAGACTTACCTAGAATTGGCAGTTTTTCTGCCTCAGCCTCCTGAATTCCAAGAAGGAATGAAAATGAGGCTGTAACTGCTCTAAGGTATGGTTGAGAAGGGTTTACTGTAGATGTAAAGGAGAGAACAGTCAGAGACAACAAGAAGGGTCTAGACTGAACATGGCCAACAGAACAGTGCAGGCCATGAGAGGAGAGAGGGAGCGAGCAGGAAAGGAAGAAGAGAGGTCCAGGAGTGGGGTGTAAAGCAGAACTGAGAGTCCGAAGAGTAGTCTAGTTGACTGAGGTTATACAGGAAAGAGAAGCTGGGGGAAGGGAGGCCAGGCTCAGGGGCTGGAGAGGTTTAGGGGAGGGGCCCTGGAGGGGCCTGGGGAGGGTGTGCCAGCCAGGAAGACTCTGTGGCTGGTACTTGTAAGTAGGGATTGAGGGAGCCTAGAGGCTAGCACAGATCTTGACGTGCTAATAGGCCATCTCAGGTTTAGGTTAATGGAACAGCCATGGGTCCTTCTGACCGGGGATAAGAAGAATGCCCCTGATGGCAAACTTTGGGACAAGGAATTTCTTGGGACCTAACTGGGACCACAAGCCTGAAAGATTGGCTTAAATTATCTTTTTGTTGTTTTTTGCCTTTTTATTTTTTATTTATTTATTTATTTTTGTTGTTTTAAGTTAAAGCTTGGTCTTGTAATTCTGCTCAGGCTGATCTGGAACTCACTCTACCTTCCTCTTTGACTTTGAACATCTGGCTATCCTTGTGGCTCAGTCTTCCCAGTGCTGAGACTTCTTCATGTGTGAAGCCACCATGACATCAGTTTGAAACTGTGACAAATAATGTCTTTAAATTCAAACTGTTAGCAATAGGAATTGGATTTTATATACCCTTACTAAAAATCTGTTGATTTCATTTTAGTTTTCACTTACTGTGTCCTTCAGATGCTGAGGTTGACTTAATGAGCCATTGACTAGTGCTGGAGTTATTGGCAGTTGTGAGCCCACCTATGTAGCTGCTGAGACTTGTGGTGTCTTCAGAGAGGAGCAGCTCTTTAAGTGCTGAGCCTCCTCTCCAGTCCCTCTCCATCGAAACTAAGTTAACTTACAGTGACTTCTTCAAAATTGTCTCACCTTGGCTTTCCAAGCTCTTATTTATTAAGGAAAAAGTGCCTTTGTCCAAACTAATTTTTTCATTATCCTTAAAACTTGTTTTCTCCTTCCTGAATCAGTCTTGATTTCTTTCTACCCTGCCCCAATTTCTTCCTTTTTTTAAAAAAAAAACCAAAAAACCAAAAAAAAACCCAACAACTAAATTATATCTTTTCTGTAAGGTTCAATTTAATGATGACATTTGAAATTCTACAGTATATATTATACTTATTTGGTACTTAGACTGGTCTTATCTTCCTATCTAGATTAACTGCTTTCATGAGCATATTCTTTGTTTTTTTTTTTTGTTTTTTTTTTGTTTTGTTTTTTAACTGAAGTAGTTGAAGGGATGTTTCTTGACTGACACATGTTCTTTTGAACTTCGGACTCTTCCTATAATATAGTAGAAGACAGAACAAAGCAATAAATCACAAGATGGGAAATTAAAGAGTAGGAGAATCACTGGAATCAAAGGGAAGGTTTTGTTCCTAGAAAGTATGAATGAATATTTGAGAATTTCCCATGACATTAGCATCACTAGGAACTCCCTCAGGAATTCTGGCTATATTCCCATGAGGCATGGCGAGTTTGGTCAATTTCCTGATTTCTTCCCTAGAAGAACCTTAGTTTTAGAATGTGAGTCCCTTTAATCTGCCTTTCCTTTCTTCCTTTTGCATCCTCCTGGTCTCTTTCCACCTCATTTCACATCTTTCCATTCTACGTTTTGCTCAGTCAACCCTTAATTTATGAAACTCTGTCAGTACTTTAGTCTACTCTCCTAAGTTAGCAATCCTCTGAAGTTCATTGCTTGCCTGTTTTCTGTCAGGACTACCCTTTCTGGACCACAGATAGATGACTACCATGTCAAGCCTAATGCTATTTCTTTTGTGTTTGAGCAGTATTCTAGGAGTAGAGAAACTAAGGAAGCAAGAAAATGCTTCATTGTTGCTTTCTGTATATTATGACTTTAAAGTACTTTAAGAATTAAAATTTAGGGCTAGGAGGAACCTAAAATCTGACCTTTCGTTTTTTGGAAAGTACTCAAACTATGACTTTTAAAATTGTAGGTAACTTTAATAAACTTGCCATAAATCACATGTCTGATGCTTATAGCATAGAGTGGCTTTAGGTGAAGGTATAAGAAGGAGAAGAAGGCTTTGCAATATTTTTATAAATCTTCTTGGGTTCAGTGTTAGGTGTTCTTGCCAGCATAGCTTCTAAGTTGTTGCCCAGTAACATGGTTGCAATAAAACATAGCAACCATTGAACACTATGGGGATTTCAGGGCACAGTCCCAGCTCTAGTGTTCATGTTCATCTCTCATCTACATCACATTTTATTTTAAATCAGACACAGTGTTAAAGAGCACACAGCATATGACCTTCAATATATTTTTCAGGATGCTGACATAACTTCTTGTATATTATTTTTCAGAGATGCATTAGAAATGTTTTGAATAATAGTGCATATAAAGGATATCTGAAAAGACTGGATCAACCAAAAATCTGTAGAAAAGTTATTAACATCAGTCTTCTCTATAGCTTATATTGTTTATGTTTAGCTAGCTTATATTGCTAGCTAAAAATGGAGTGAAGTTGAAATATACTTTTTCTTGTGACTCCCAGAGTTACATGGAAGCCTTAGATTAGTAAACATAATTTCATAGATTGTGGTTTTGTGAGAAGAGAATCCAGTCCAGGAGACCAGCCTGGGTGGGTGTTTGTCTCTCCCCCCCTCCACTTAACACAAGCAGAGTCATCTGGAAGGAGGATACCTCAACTGAGGAATTCTTTATGTCAGATTGGGCTTTAGGCAAGTCCTCTAAGGCATTTTCTTGACTAGTGATTGTTTGGGAGGGCCCAGCCTACTGTGGGTGGTGCTTCCCCTAGGCAGGTGATCCTGGAATGTACAGAGCAAGCCAGGAGAAGCAAGCCAGTAAGCAGAGTTCCTTCCTCCAAGGTCTTTCTGCTTTGGTTCTTGTCTTGAGTTTTTGCCAACTTCCCTCAAGGATGGACTGTTGTTACCTGCAAGTATAGACACTGAAGTAAACCAGCTGGTATGGCGGCTCTCCCCTTTAATGCCAGCATTGGTGGGTAGAGACAGGTGGATTTCTATGAGTTTGAGGCTAGCTTGGTCTACATACTGAGTTCCAGGCCAGTCAAAGCTCTATAGTGAGGCTGTTTCAGAAAAACAACAAAGAAACAAACCCTTTCCCAAGTTATTTTGGTCAGTGTTTCATCATAGCAATAGAAAACAAACTTAAGACAGTAAATTCCTTAATCATTTTTTGTCTTTTTCTCATTTGAAAAAAATAACTCTTTGAAGACTTTGAAAAATTGCATGCAACTTATATTTTTGCTATTAATTAGTTTAATCAGTTATTTGATTTTTTTTTTACATGTCCTACACTATATTAGACTGGGGAAATGGAGAGTAAGGCTGGGCTGACTTAAGTGCCTTATTTTCTACTATCTTAAGCACCATATTGTATACTGGGGAAATGGATGAAGCAATTTGTGACTTAACACAGTAAATGGTATAAGGTTAAATGTGAATATATTTTGGGACATGTAGGAAAGAAACCTGATATAGATCTACAAGTAGAATACACTATTAATTTAGTTAATTATAGCTTGAGAGTGAATACAGACATATTCAGCTTGGACTGGAGGGAGTTAAGTCGGAATACTATGGAGGAAACGTTTCTGGGAGACAAGGAATCAGGAGTCACTAGCAATTGTAGTAAAGATCTTGGATACAACTGATAGGGAAAATGTATGGGATTGGAAGGGCTAAAAACCTGCATGCAGTGTGTAGATGAGACAGTACTGAGGAGAAATAGGGTCAGATCTTGGAAGCCAAAGGAGTACATATCACATGTGTTTTCTGATTGTTACTCAAGAAATATTGACACTGTAGCACTATCTGAATATGCAAATGAAGACGATTAAGCCTTGGTTAGCAATAAAGCAGAGGGAAGTTACTAGCTACTTAGCTTCTCCGAAAAGTTACTTAATTTTTTTTGTTGTTATTACTGTTTTTATGTAGAAAATGTTTCTAAACAGTGTTCTTAAACAGTTGTATGGTATCAAAGAAAGCATGTCATAGTTAATGTTATGCTGCTTTTCATTATTCTAATATTAGAAACTCTTGTGATATATGTACTTTTCTTTTTCTCTCCTTCCATACTTCTAATCTTTATCTTTGAAGATCGATCAGGGGTGGGAGAGATGACTTAGCTGTTAAGAGCATGTGATACTCCTGTAGAGGACCTGGATTTGATTTCCAGTATCCACATGGTTCACAACCATTAATAACTCCAGTTCCAGGGGTTCTGATGCCCTCTTCTGATG